>PVKE010026210.1:0-22473 GCA_004027555.1 Craseonycteris thonglongyai
ACCAATCACGCGCCTTTATGAGAGCCCGTGGGATGGACTCTGAGTCAACTCATCTCTTTGTTTGACATGCAGGGATCCTTCTCTCTCGCGCATCCACATGAAACAACGCTCCTTTCCGCCATGTGGCTGCCGACATGGTTGTATTTTTTCATTTTTATTTTTTGATGAATATTTTGGAAAAACCCGCGAAGCACTGAAGTCGCAAAACATGAAGCGCAAAGTGGCGAGGGAACACTGTATGTGGAAAAACCGATTACGTGCAACTGTGGAGACTGCTCTGGGCCCTCCCCCTTCTCTCTGTCTCTGACTGTATCTCTCTGTCAAAAACAATAAAAATAAATCTTAAAAAAAAAAAAAAATTAACTCAAAATAGATCAAAGACCTAAACACTGGAGCTAAAACTATAAAACTCTCAGAAGACAATACAGAAGAAAAGCTTTATGGCATTGGATTTGGTTATGATTTCTTAGATAACACCAAAAGTACAAGGTAACAAAAATAAAAGCAGATAAGTTGGGAATGTTGGGATAGCTTAGAAGGTTGAGTGCTTACCTTGTAACCACGAGGTCCAGAGACTGAATCTCTGCCCTGACCCATGCAAACCCATATGCTGAACTGAAGTACACAACTGGTAACTTCCAAGACCCGCGGCAAAGGTTCTCACCTCCCATTAGGGAGGACCCTAGTTCGGTTCCTGCCCCATGCAGCCCCACATTTACCTGTGTAGAATGAAACTGTCACAACTAATGATATACAGTGTTCCCTCGCCACTTCGTGCTTCATGGTTTGCGGCTTCAGTGCTTCGCGGGTTTTTCCAAAACATTCATCAAAAAATAAAAATGAAAAAATACAACCATGTCGGCAGCCACATTGCGGAAAGGAGCGTTGACGGGGTTTTAGTGTTGTGTTGGTGATGACTTGTTTTGTTTAAGCGATAACATTTTTTATTAATTAAGCACTTATAATGCCGCCTAAGCGCTGTGCCCCTGCGAAAGCTTCCTCCGGGGCGCCCAGAACCCCGTTGACGGGGTTATGTCCTTGTACAGGGGAATTTTGAAGGAAAAGAAAAAACAAAGCCAACAACTACCCATCACCATGTTTCTCTCCAAGGTAAAGCCCCCGGCTCTACCGTCAGCGCCTCCAGCAGAAGAGTCTCCGAGTGAGCCTAAAGCTTCTCCGAGTCAAGTGAGAGCCTCTCCTCCGCCACCAACACAAGACTCTTCTCCTCTCTCAGAAAGCAATGTTGATTCATGTTTATTACTGTATAAGGTTTTGTAATTAACCTTATTAATTAGCACTGACACGTTTAAGTAAATACGTATACTGTTGTAATTTTTGTCTTAAATGAGTAAAGTATGAATATTGTTTACATATTTAAAACATTCTTGTACCCGCATACACGAAAATTCCTAGGGGCAAATCCTACTTCGCGGTTTTTCAGCTTTCGCGGAAGGCTCTGGTCCCCATTAACCGTGAAAACGAGGGATCACTGTATTTCCTCCTCTTCAGTTGTTTCAGAAGAGTGTGAGGAGGATGACATTAATTGTTCTTTTCCTTCCGCCTTGAAGAGGATCCAGGAATTGGCAGCTTCCTCCAGTCACGCTGCTCTGTATCAGTAAGAGAATGGGGCAAGGGCGAGGAAAATACTGGGATATTTTTTACCATTTTGAGTACGGCTTTTTATTGGTTCAGTGTTTGCTTGGTTGCTGCAGATCCTTAACAGATTTATAAAGCTCCCACCAAACTATTTTAGTCAATCTGCTGTTTATTTTGTTTACGTGGAGGAACAAGGGACTAGAGTCTCATAGTCTCCCATCTTATTGATGTCACTTGCTCTCAGTTTTTAAAAATATTTTTGTTCCTTTACCTTGAGTGCATTCTCTAGTAATTGTTTCTGATAAGATTTGTTGGGAGGTGAAGATTTGGGACATTCACAGTATGTTGATTATATATATATATATATATATATATATATATATATATATATATATATATATATATATAGCTTTTTCAGGTCTAAAGACTGATGTCTATCTTCAGCTTTATGAAAATCCTATTCTTGAAATTTCTGATATTTTGGTATTCATTCATATTTATTTTCTGTCTCGCTGGTACACATCATAGCTTCTGGATCTGCCTTCTGAGTTTTTTTTTATTGTTAAATTTAATGGGGTGACATTGGTTGGTAACAATTATATAGTTCCCAGATGTACAAGTCCACAGCACATCACCCATGCATCGCATTATGTGCCCACCACCCAGAATCAGCTCCCCATCCATCACCATATATCCGGTGCCCACTCCCACCTCCCCCCACAACTCTCCCTCCTCCCTCCTCCCCTCTCTCCAGGTAACCACGAAACCATTGAGTGTGTCCATAATGGCTTCTGAGGTTTTTAACTTTGTTTTCATACTTTTCATATCTCTTTCCAGTTGTGCTTCATTCTGGAAAACTAATTCTGCTTGATTTTTCATCTCACTGACTTACTGTTCATCTCTCTCATCTACTATGCTATTCATTTCATCTCACAAGGAGGTTTTGCTTGTTTTTGTGTTTTATTTTAAATTTAGAGATCAAGGTTATAATTTCCAGAATTTCAGATTGTATTTTCATTATGAAAACATCATTCTCTCACACCTTTCTTAATTTACTTGTTCTAGATTCATTCTTAAATTTATTTTTTAATTATGGCTGACATACAATATTATATTAATTTATGGTTTATAACCTAATGATTAAATATTTATATACCTTACAAAGTGATCGCCACAAAGAATTTGTTACCCATCTGACACCATACATGGTTATTACAATATTATTTACTGTATATTCCCTATGCTGTACTTTATATCCCCATGAGTATTTAGAGCAAGCGTGTCCAACCTGTAGCCAGGACAGCTTTGAATGCAGCCTAACACAAATTTGTAAATTTTTGTAAAACATTATAAAAATTGTTTTGCGACTTCATTTTTTTAGCTCATCAGCTATCGTTAGCATTAGTGTTTTCTGATGTGTGGCCCAAGACAATTCTTCTTCCATTGTGGCCCAGGGCAGCCAAAAGGTTGGACACTGCTGATTTAGAATCTTACTCAGTTTCCACTTTTTCACTCTGTTTCCTTAGGTTTTTGTGCTTCCATGTGTTGAGTTTGATGAGTCTTTCATGATTGTGGCTGTACTTTAGATAATAGTGCTTGGTGGTAGGTTAGCATCATTTCATTTTAGGTTTCCTTTTACTTTGTGTATCTGTGAATGCTGCCCTTCTTTAGAACAGGCTACCTCTGGTGATTGGCAGGGAGAATCAGAATGTGTTGCCTGGAAGTATGTGCCAAGAACTAGTCCTAGGGATAGTGGGGCTGTGTCCCTCTATGGCCATGCTAGGCACTGCTCTGCGTTTTTGACCCCAACACACACCCACTGCTTATGTTTGGAGCCAGGTGGACCACCCATTGCAGGCAAGGGAAGAGGCCACTCCTTGAAGTTCCTGCTGTGTTTTCTGAACTAAATACCCTTTCAGTTGTCCCAGGCTCCTTTCTGCTCCCTTTGACCCCAGGGCCACCTCTGCTTTGTGCTGTAGACCTTTCCTGCTTTCATTTTTGGTTATGGGTTCTTCTATCAACTTACCTCATCTGCTTTCCATTGCTCAAGGATTCCCTCTTAAATCTGTTACATTAGATACCTTTCATGTTTTCCAGCATTCTTGAAGTTTTAAAAACTATCTCTTCAATGCTAGAATGAATCCTGTGCTACTGGAATGGAGGCAGAGATATTAGTATGAACTCATTTTCATTTTAATATGTATGCAGAGAAATACAAAAATAAATATGGATATGTTGGCATACATGGGTTAGAAGTACACATATTTCCTAGCTCCATCCACTAAGTAGACTCAGAAGCAGTACGACCCCAGCAGCACCCAGCACACCTAGTGCCCCAATCTTGGTTTCTGATACCATTTTCCAATAAAAAAGAACCTGGTATCCTTGGGACAATGGCTCTTTCTAGGAGTGGAGCCTGGACAATACAAGATGAATCTGGAGCATCTGATAGTGCCTGGAAGTAAGGAAGAGAGCTGAAAAGGAGGTGCGGGTGTGTCAGAAGCAGGAACCAACCCGGAAAAGCTCCTGATGCCCGCAGCTAGAACAGTTTTAGCAACAAAATAAATAGTATTGTCTTAAGACCTCTGGAATAAAAGAACTAACCATGAGTCCATATATACCATATAAGTAAATGGTTAATAAATTAATGGGAGAAAGGTACAGTTCTGTCTTAGAGAAAAAATAAATTAATTAATAAATGTATGAAGACAGAAATATAAAATTACCATTAGAATACCACAGTGATCATTGTTGCAGGCAAAACCCACTGATGTATTAGTGGGTAGCACTTTCAGGAGAAATAGGATCTTGGCCTAGCCTCAGAGTCTCTCCTCAGATGTTTATGAATTGCTGTGGTAGTTTTAGCACATGTCCTCAAATCTTTGATATGCTGTGCTCTAGGAGCTGAAGCTCAATTTCCTTCCTCTTGAGTGTGGATTGGACCTGATAACTTATTTCTAACTAGAAGAGTGTGGGAAAGGAAACATAGTTAAGTTTGAGGTGGAAAATTCTGGCAGACACCACCTTCCTCAGTGATCAAGATTAACATCACCTGTGACCAGCTGTGTTGGCTTCATGCACCCCCAGATACCATGCAAAGAGAAGGGCCCTTCATCTCTGCAATCTTCTTTCTCAAAACTTATAATCTCAGTTAAACCTATAAACTGAAGTTGAAGGACATTCTACAAAATACTTGACCAGTGCTTTTTAAAAAGGTCCAAATCACGAAAGGTAACAGAAGATGTGGAATTGTCACAGATTGGAGGAGAACAAAGAGACAGTGATGACTGAACACAATGGGCAATCTGGATTTATTTCCTCAAACAGAAAAGGGATTGGGGTGGAAAAGCTGTGGAAAGTCCAAACGCATTTGTCATTTAGTCAACAGTGTCCTACCACTGTTAATGTCTTAGTTGATGATTATCCTGTGGTTGTGTAAGATGTGAACATCAGGAGAAGCTGGATGAAATATATATGGGAAATTCTGTTAACTTTGGAACTCTTCTGAAGTCTAAACTTATTTGTAAATAAAAAGTAAAAGAAGGGATGTCGGGATAGCTCAGCAGTTGAGCACTTGCCTCGCAGTTGCAAGGTCCGGGGTTTGATTCCTGGCCCCGGCCCAAGCAAACCCATATGCTGAACTGCAGCACAACTAGTAACTGCTGGGATGGCATGGCGAGAAAGGTTCTCACTGCCCAAGCTGGAGGCCCCCAGTTTGATTCCACATGGTGCGGCTCCACATCCACCTGTGTGGAGTGAAACTGTGTCACAACTAATGATGTACATCTATGGAGACTGTTCTGGGCCCTCCTCCTTTTTTCTTTCTTTCTCTCTCTCTCCCTCCCTCACCTTCTCCCAAACAATAAAATAAATCTCAAGAAAAAAAAAAGGTTGAAAGATTGTCTTTCTCTACCCTCCAGTTTAGGTAAGGAGAAGGATAGCAAAACTTATGTTCAATCATCCATCTTAATTCAGTAAATATATATTTTTGTTATTAGAAAAAAAAATGCACAGAATAATGACAAGTCATTTTTAACTGTGAATGGGCTAAATGTCCTTTTGAAGATATAACTCACTGGGTAAGTCAGGATCCCGGCATGAAGGAGGTGGCACACACAAACGGGAGTTGAGCAGAGTCTAATGAAGAGGTCATTCACCAAGTTGTGGGCAGGATAGCGGGAAACCACAAAGGGACAGTGCAGCAGCGCAGGACTGGCTAGAATAGGAAGTGATGATCCATCACTGTAGGCCTAAAGGAGCAAGAGGTGGTGGGGCTGGGGCTGGGGGTTCTCAGAACCTGGGAGAGTTGAACATAACAGCTGTGGGAGAGGGCCATCTCGCTGGATCTGTGGGTCTGGGTAGAGGAATACAGCCACTGACCAGTGGGAGGGGCACAGAGAGAGAGAGAGAGAGACACACACACACACACTACCTCATTCAACATTGGCCCTCCAGGATCCTCCTATGGCTCCCCATTGGCCAGTGCTAGGACAGGGAAACTTGTACATGCAGCCTACACAGGTCAGCTTTCTAGGCATGAGCCAGAGCCAGAGAGGTGCCTGGAGAATAGCCATCACATCCCACTCTGAATCATTAAAGCAATCTGATGTAGACAATAAGGAAAGATTTAGAAAATCTTGACCTGAGTAGGATCCCATAGGATTTCTCATAGAAACCTATAATTTTAAGATTAAAAGAGAACTAAGAATGTGTAAGTGTATGCAATTCAAATACACATTTAGGAAGGTCGTCCCCTAACCTCTTCTGTTGAGGTGAATCTGGGTTGGTCCCTATAAAAGATGCAACTTTCTACAAATTTTTCTCTTTGCAGTTTTAGCAAAAAGCTGCCAATCTTGTGCTTGAACTGGCTTTGTTTCTCCAGCTCTTACCCTAACATCTCTAGGACCACCATCCAGGGTGAAGAAATGCCCCTCTACAGTGATGGAGACCTGCCCACTGAGGGCACCTACCTGTGGGTTATCCTGCTGGCCTGTCAGGCATGCTGCACCCTCACCATCCTGCTCTGCTTCCTTTCCTCCTATGCCAGCCCAGTCAGTCCCTCACAGTCCTGGAAAGTGGGCCCTTCAATGGTCTTCATTTCCATACCAAATCCCACCACCATCCCGGACAATTTTAACACCCACATGGATAATTCATTTAAAGCCCCAGCCTCCCAATTTTTGGATGGCTTCATACCCAGTGACCTTCACCTTCGTTCTACCCAGCTGCTTATCCCCATCCCCATCCCCTGGCCTAGAAATGCCCAGGATGCTCTGAAATCCTAATTCCTTAACTTCCCATCTCTTCACACAGCTTTCCCTCTAGTATTCTTCCTTCTCTCTATGAGAACTACAAGCTCCCTCAGTCTTCTACTCCCTGTCCTGTAACATACTTTTGGTCACCCACAAGCACCTTCCCACAAAGAATTGTGGCTACTATGTGGTTCATACAGGTTAAAGACTTATGTGTCTAGTCTAACCATTTTACAGCCAATGAAAATAAAAGGTCTTGAGGAAGGAATGCCTTTCTGATTCAGAGTCAGGGGTCATGGGCCAGCAACACGCCCTTTATCTGATAAGAGCCTTCCAGCCTTGGAGTTGGTTGATTGATAGGAAACAGCCAACAGGCACATTGAATCCTGGGAGCACATAGTATGACATGGTGCAGACAGGAGGGGCAAGCCTGCTGGCCTTGCATTTTGGGCACCTCACAAGTTCTGCAGCCATATTCTCCTCCACCTTGTTCTCTTGTTCCTATGAGGACCTCTGAGGTGGGTATTAATCTGTCTGTAGGAAAAGTTGCCTGACTCTCTGAGACTTCTGTGACATATTCCAGACATCTGTCATGCTGAAGACAAAAAGCCTCCCCTTATTTGTACAAAGAAAAGTGATTCTGTTTTTACCTTTCCAGTTTAGGAACTTAATGAACTCAGTACAAAGGAGCTAGGAAAGTATACAAGGTCTGACAATGAAGTTCATGAAATTGCCACCATGCACTTACATTGGCAGCATTGTACAAATAACTCAGTAAGGTTTCATAACCTTGGTGTATCAGTGTCTCACAGCTGTGTTCATGTCAATGTGTGGCAGTGCCTTGCTGAGTGGCGTTCATTATCGTTGAGTGTTTCTGTGTGCCATCTCATTGTCAGACCTTGAAGTAGAACAACAAATAAACATCAAATTTCTTGTTAAACTTGGCAAGAGTGGAAGTGAAATCAGGAACATGTTAGTCCAAGTTGATGAGAATAATGCCATAAAGGAAACAGCAGTGTACAAATGGATTCAACTTTTTTCTGAGGTGAGAGAAAGCATCACCTGTGAAGAGCGGTCAGAGTGGCCAGTAACAAGCAGAACTGATGAAAATGTTGCAAAAATTTGTCAGATCGTGTGCCAGTTCATCAGCTGACTGAGAGACAAAGCAGACCAAGTAAACATCAATAGAGAAACAGGAAAATCTTAACTGAAAATCTTGGCATGAGAAAGGCATGTGCAAAAATGGCTCCAAAGGAGCTCACTGATGAACAAAAGCGAAGGAGAGTCAAAGTTTGCCAAAGCCTTCTTTAGAGACAAGATGAAGTTTTGGGCTGTGTTTTCACTGGTGGTGAAATATCGGTGTACCAACATGACCCTGAAAGAAAGCAGCGAAGTGCACAATGGAAGTCAGCCAATTCTCCATAACCCCAAAAGTTCCGTCAGTCCAAATCAAGAGTCAAAACCATGTTGCTAACAATTTGATATCAGAGGGATTGTTCATTATGAATTTGTACCAACTGGACAGTCAGTCAAGTTGACTGTTTGGAAGTGCTGAAAAGGCTGCATGGAAAAGATGAAAACAACCTGAACTTTTTGCCAACAACTCACGGCTCTTTCATCACGACAATGCACCAGCTCACAGGGCACTATCTGTGAGAGTTTTTAGCCAGTAAACAAATAAATATATTGGAACACAATTCCTACTCACCTGATCTTCCCCCCCAATGATTTTTTTCTTTACCCAAAGGTAAAGGAAATATTAAAAGGAAGACATTTTAATGACATTCTGAACATGAAGGGTAATACGACAATGGCTCTCATGGCCATTTCAGAAAGAGTTCCAAAATTGCTTTAAAGGGTGAACTAGACACTGGCATCTGTGCAGAGCTTCCCAAAGGGAGTACTTTGAAGATGACCATAGCGATATTCAGCAGTGAAGTATGTGGTTTTCTAGTAGGAGTTCGCAAACTTAATTGTCAGACCATGTATTTGCTTTGAAACCTTTTCTTATCTATGTCTTGAATTTTGCTGGCAAATGCTATAATGTTAGGAGCTACCATTTTGAAAGGAGAAAGCCGAATTTCTGACCCTGTTTTTTTATTCTAAGAGAAAAGGGACAGATGTGCCTTTCTGAAATGGGATGGTTTGCAGAGATGAAGTTGGGGTTGGTGGTGGTCCTCTGAGATGTGACTCACTGGAGGGGGCAGAAGGGAACTGCAGGTGTTGGGGAGCATGTGGCCATCGATCTGGCTGAGGGCATAGCCCAGCTTCACAGAGGCATCCTCCCACTGTGTTTTGGGAGTTAGGTAACTCTGAATTTGTGGGTGACATGCATGCTTGTGTGATGAGTGCACACATGTGTGTTTGAGTGCTTGCACACTCGGGTATGGGAGAGATGGTTTGTGACACTATCTGATTCTCAAAGAGACCTGTGTCCTTACCTCCCTATTCCCAAGTCTGCATTGAAAATTGCTAAAAATATTTGTTCTGACATCATTGAAATGGTATTTGCTATATTCTTTCCAGAGGGACTGCTTTTTCCAGGAAGTACTAACCTAGCTTTGAGCCCAGTCAGACTTACCCTTTGTCCTTTTCTCTTCTTTTTAGGCCAACACTGGACAAATCGATGACCCACAGGAGCAGTACAGAGTCATCAGCAGTAACCTCGCCCTTGTTCAGGTGACTCTCTCCTTTATCCAATTGATGGGTCCCCTCCCCACTTTTGAATCTGCAGCCAGACGCACTCCAGGTAGGAAGGGTACAGGCTAGTTGAGCCCTTGTCCCTGTACTCTGGACTGAGCTTTGGCAGTGGGAGCTACCCATCCAGCCACCCCATACTCCCAGCCCACACTCCTTCAGCAGGTGAAGAAGGATGCTTGAAGGACCTGCCTACACTTGCTCATTTTTCTTTCTCATAGCCTAGGGTTCTAATTGCCTTCTCTTCCCACTCTCTGTATACAAACTGTGCTCACCAAGGTTACTGCCATTCTCCTGTGATTGCCTGTGCATGTGGTCCTACTTACTCTCTCTGGGGTGTCTGCAGACCCTTCCTACCTGGAAATTCTTCCTTGGCCCCACTCCTGGCTCTCTGTTTATTTCTTCTCAGCCTTTGCAAGACTTTGTCCCTTAAATCCTTCAAACTTGTATATCCCTCTAGCAGACCCTAGTTGGGCTTCTGACTCTGGGAATCTCAAAGTCAGGAAGTCCAGGGCAGGAGGAATCTGCTAAGAGATTGGCTTAGGGACTCAGGGAAAGCTGGGATTGGATCTAGACAGGAAGAGGCTCTATCCAGAACCTCTCAGCTTCTCTGACTGGGGGCAGCCTATGGCCACACAAAGAAACTGGAGTCTGAGATCAGACAAGCCTGGAGTTAAGACCCTCATTCATCAACTGGTAGCCTTGGACAGGGCACACAGACTGGCATAGCCATATCTCCCTGTCCATCAAATTAGGACACTGACTTTACCTCACACCTGGGTTCTGGAGCCCCTATTTCTGGCTCTTTATTGGGCACCTCCACCTGCATATCCCAGAATCATCATTGAAACAGCATAGCGAGATCTGGCCTCATCACCTTCCCCCCTCACACCCACCTCTGCTGAGGTCCTCAACTCAGTCTAGTTCAGTGGTGTCAAACTGGCAGCCCACAGGCCACATGCAGCCCCCGAGGTAATTTTTTGTGGCCCACGATGCTCTGAAATAAAATGAAAATAGAAAAAATTGTTATGAAGAAAATAGCCTTCATTTTATTTCAGAGCACCGTGGGTCACAAAAAATTACCATGCGGCCTGCGGGCCGCCAGTTTGACACCCCTGGTCTGGTTGGCTGCTAAAAGCTCACTCTGGGGGTCCACCAGTAGGGGACCCTCAGGCAAGTCACTTCACCTTACCTGTAAGATGGGTGACTGTGAGCTGTGGATCATGGCATCTAGCTTGCACGCGGTAATCAGTCACACTAGCTGTGCCCAGTGAATAGTCTTCTCATTTAATCAAGCTGGAAACTGAGTCACGGTTGGCTTCTCTGCCCCTTATCTTTATATCTGATCACTGAGTATCTTGCCTCTGAGCTCTGCTGGAATCTAGCCCTGTTTCTCCTTTCCTCCTTGCTTTGGCTACTTGGTCCCTTAGCTGACTGCAAACCTCCTCACTGTTCTAACTGCTCCAGGCATCTTGACCTTCAGCTCACCTCTGCTTGGCCACCTAAGGACCTTTTCTAAAGCCTAACACTGATCAGGCCTTTTCCTTCTTAAGCCCCTTTGTGGGTTTCTCTTATCCAAGAGTGGGAATGACTCAAAAGACAGTCATGGTCTGGTCCCACCTTCCCCACCAGCCTCCTGTCCCTGACACCTCCCGCCTCTGCATATGCAGTTATCCCTCCTTGGAATGTCCTCTTTCCTCTTATACACTGGCTGAAGCCCTTTAAAGACTCCAGTTGGGTCTCAGTTCCTGCCTGAACCAGGCGCAGCTCTTTGGTGCCTTGCATATGCTACTGGGCGGCCCTTGTTGCAGTTCTGTGTTCAGATGTGTACCTTCTCTACTTAAGGTGATTTGCATGGGCCAGGACCACCCATAACATACTGTAAGGTATGTGGATAATTTATAGTGAAATGCGGCCCATAACTGAAAAGCATCAGACATTAAATGGGACGGTCATGATACTCCTAATAGAGGGTCTGGCAACAGTCAGGTAATAAATACCTTAGCTACAAGTCATAGTCTTTACTTTTCTCTTTTCCACCAAGTCCTTGTTCATTTGAATGTATATTTCCACATGATAGATTCTCAGCAGACTTTAATAAATCCTGCTCTGAGCCAGGCAGTGGTTTGACACATGTCCTATTGATGGAGTGGGTATAATTTTGACCCCCATTTTTGAAAAGCTTAACATCAAATCATAAATGATGCAACAAGTTTCACAATTAAACCTTTTAATAGCTTCAGCATATTCTATCATGTAAATATGTTTAAGAATGGTACTAACATTTTTTAACAGCAGGTAGGGCCTGGAAACTCCCTTGGGAGACTGACAGGCAGCCACCAAGAGCTGGCCCAGCAAGGCCAGCACAGCACTGCCATCCTCAGCCCTGCCCCACGTCTCTGCACCCTGTGCGTGCTGCTGCCGCTAGTGGTCTGTAGGCTTCTACTCAGTAACTATACTGCATCGAAAATGTGCTCTTTTTGCAGGAATTTCATAAGACAACGTCCCACAAGTTCATGAGGTATGAACAGATTAAAGTTCCAGAGTTCCAAAAAGGATTATAAAATATTTGATTCCTTAGTATTACATAATAGCACTAGTATTAACATACGAATCATTAATTTCTCCATAAACTCAGCAGCATTGAAAGTATTTTCCTAAACCACTTTTTGCATTTACCATATGTGTGTGTGGTGTGCCCACCCATAGACAATATATGATATGATTTTTTGTTTTAAAACATAAAAAATACTGTACTGTACATATAATTCTATAATATTTACTTTTCTCTGAATGATTTAATTAGTGAAAATCACTTACAATGGCAAATAGTGAGCATTTAATAAATAGCAGCTCTACATATCATTATTATTACATGGGTTTTTGTATACATGTGTAATTGTTTCCCTGGGAAATGCTAGATCATAAGACATATTCATAATTTACAGCCAAATTTTCCTCCAGATTTACCAATTTTACCACCATAAATGGTTCGAAATCCTTTCTTTCATATTCATCAGTGTGCATTTTGTAACGGGTGTCCCAAAATTCACGCAAGATTTGAATTTTGCATCATTTGTGGAGTAAAGTGTTGCCAATGGAAAAAAAAGACTGCATGACAGCGGACAGTTCAGGGTTATTAAAAATGGAGTGCTACATGAAAGAACGCGTTTCCATTATTGAGCAATATTTTAAAAATAATGAAAATTTGGCAGCTACAGTTCACAATTTTCGTACAAAATCTGGTCGGAATAGTGATTTAACTTCATCATCTGTGAAGAGATTAATTAAAAAATTTAGGGAGACTGGATCAATTAGTGATCTTAAACACTCTGGCCGTCCTTCAACAAGTCGTTCAACACAAAACATCAAAGCAGTTCGTGAGCGTGTTGCTGAGAGTCCAGGGACATCAAGTCGGCACTGTGGTCAAGAATTGGACATTTCGAGACGCTCTCTACAGCGTGTTCTCACGAAAGATTTGCATCTTCATGCTTACAAAGCCGTGGAGGTCATTTACCCAATATGCTATTCCATACATAACCTTATATGGTATACTTTATGAATCAATAAAAAATTACAATTTTTAATTATAAACCTGTGTTTTCTATCAAAATTACTTCTTGCATGAATTTTGGAACACCCGTTATTATCAGTCTTTCAAATTTTAATTTTACCTAGTCTGATGAGTAAAACCTAGTGTATCCCGTCTATTCATTGATTCATTCATCCATTTATTTTGTGAGCACAGCTGAGGGCTGAGATTCAGGCTCTCTTCTCAGAGCTGGGGGCCCCAGAAGAAAATAAGACAGAATCGTTCAATATAGGAAGAATAACAACAGGTACAGATAAGTAACGTTGCCTTTAAATTGACAGTTCAGTACAAAATTTTTCCTGGGGAAGCTGCGATGGCTCAGTGGCTTAAGTGCTAGCTTTGTAGCCCCAGGGACTAAGGATCAAATCCCGACCCTGGCCCATGTGGACCCATGTGCTGAACTGGGGTGTGGCCCCCAGTTTGGTTCTTGCCCCTTGGTTGTTAGTTATATATGTAGGAAATATTTTCTCCAAGTCTATCTCTGTGTTTGAATTCAGTGGTCTCTTGTATCATACGAAAGTCATACTTGGACTTAAATAAAGTTTATCTACATTTATCTGTATAAATTTTAAATGATGTATCTTTAGCAGAATTCTATCTTTTCTTCTCTTTTACACTTTAGATTTTTATGTTTAGGTGTGCAGATCTGTGAATGGTTTAAAATAAGAGTTTATTTTATATTTCTCAAACAGATATTCAGTTTCTCTTACCCTATTTAACATTCACATATTTCATACAGATTTAAAATGTCACTTTTATATTAAGTTTTCATATATTCATGATCAAATTTTCATATATTAAATTTTAAATTTTCATATATTTATGATTCTATTCCTAGACTCTATCCTGCTGATCTGTTTATTTTTCTCCCAGTACACCTACAGTATTGTAATGACTATAGCTTTAAAATATATATTGATAAATGAATTAGCCAAAACTTCCTCTTGATCTTTCTCAAAATTATCTTGACTATTTTCATACATCATCGTTGTGAAATTTGAAATGAGTTAAGTTTCATAAAAAGTCTGTTGGGACTGATTGGATTGTATGGGTTAACTGAGAGCTTTTTTCATCTTTAAAAGACTAAGTGGGCCCACCCGTCTATATGGTAGAGCTCTGTTTATTCAGCCTGTTTTAATAGCACAGGCTTCCACTGAGATGTTTTGGATTACTGAGAGCAGATGCCATGTTGATACTCAGATCTGGGGCACCCCTGGCCCTGGCCTGCATGGGCACAGAAGTGTGTCCCCACCCGAGTGAGGAGAATGGCAGCTAGGGGTGGAGGAGAATGCAGAGCAGGGGGCACCAGCATACAGGGCACATGGCAGGGAAGGGCAAGCTGGGGAAAGACGGGAAGTGTGCACAAAGATCTCTGCGCTGTACCTGCAGATCAGGGAACATCTCCATGGGGGAAAGTTGGTTGTATGTGCTGCTGGAGGTTACAGAGCATTTGCCTTGAGCAGGGACAGAGGAGCTGTGAGCCACAGCCAGGTGGCCCTTGACCAAGGGCTGAGGAGAAGATGAAGAGCCAGATTCCATGATGGAAGATGTCACAGAACAGGCGCAGAGGGAATTGCATAGTCAGGGGAATTGCATTGAAGGAGGGTGTGAGTCTTTGTTTGTTCTGACCTCTCAGAAGCAAACCTCTTTGTTTGCTCTAAGAGGAGGTATGGTGAAGGGCAGGACAGAATGGAGTGGTCAAGGGGACCCTTCCTCACATTTCTGATTTCTTCCTCAACAGGTGCAGGCCACCATCGTGGGGCTCCTGGCTGCTATGGCTGCGCTGCTGCTGGGAGCTCTGTCGAGGGGGCAGTTAGACTTGGCAGAGGTGGAGTTGCTGTGTGCCAGCAGTGTTGTCACCGCCTTCCTTGCTGCCTTTGCCCTGGGTGAGCTGTGCCCTCACTTCTGCTTCACTCCTGGCTTGCTGGCATGCCCTGCTCCTCAGGGCTCCACTCGCAGCTCTTTCTGCTGTCAGTTCTGGAAGATACAGCTCTAATGGTAGAACCTCGAGCGTCTTGTCAGGGGTTGGGGGAAGAGCCAGCCTGGGTCTTGGCCCACCTTGTGGGCAGGTGAGGGCACTGAGTCCCCTCCTGTGTGTGTGCCAGAGCGGGCAGCTAACTCCATTTCTCTCTCCTCTGCTGTTTAAAGAACTGGCCTGTGCTTCATAGATAGTCATCTGTTTGTTCGTTCATCCTTTTAGCCAGTCCTTAACCATTTCTTGAGCACGGCTTGCATTCAGGCCTGAGGTAGATTTCATCAGAGAGGCCTCATCAAGTACAGCTCTCCTCCCTTCTCCCCTTCCCCACCACCACGCTCTCCTGCACCATGCTGTTTCCTTCCAGAGCATCTGTGTAAACCTGAAATTAGCTTGTTTCTTTGTACATTTTCTGTCTCACCTCCCTGCCACAATGTCAGCTCCTAAGAGCGGGGACCCGCATCTCCTATTCTTCCATCTGCTGCTCCTATCACACTGCCTGCCACACAGCAGGGACCTCCTTATGTCTCCAGAAGGCAGGAAGACAGAGGCATTGGCACAGGTAAACCTGTCCTCGGGGACCTCACACATGTCAGTGGAGAACCAGTTGTGCAAGTACAACAGAATGTCACCCATTCATTGTTGCTCATCTTTACTGGGTGTCTGCTAGGGCCAGGCACTGTTACAGTGCTGGGGATACACTGGTGAGCACAGTGCACAGGGATCAGGTTTTGTGATGTTGTGTTCTAGTTCAGAGTGAGACACCAATTTGGAGCATATAGATAATTCCAGTTAAGGCCTCTTCCTGTCCGAGGCCTTCTCTAATCAGCTCTCTGGAGTAACCCATTCACATCATGCTTTATTTTAGTATCCTGGTTATTTACTTCAAATGCTTGTTTACTTGTGTGCTGTCTGTTCCTCTACCCAACAAACATTCACATGTGAGTATAGAGCCTGATGGTTATAAGAGCACTTAAAAACAGGCCAGGCATATAACCAGCTCCCAAATGTTTGCTGAATGAATGGACTTTATTCTGATTCTCTTGTGAATTACTGTATTTTTCGCTCCATAAGACGCACCTGACCTGCCTGGACCCGCTCTCCTTCCATGCAGTCCCTGCTTTCTGATCTGGCTGCAGGCTTCCCCACGGCATCATTAAGGTCCCAACGTGCACTCTTCTTTGCAGTATTCGCTCCATAAGATGCACACACTTTTCCTTTCACTTTTTTGGGGAGAAAAAGTGCATCTTATGGACCAAAAAAAAAGGTAATTGTCTTGTGTGCATGTTGCAACATGTGAGAGTGCAAGAAGGAACAAGTGATAACTTTATTAGTACCACATTCTAACCAACTGAGCTGACTGGCCAGGCTGTAAGCAATCATGTTATAAATTGGATTTGTCTTTAGACTTCTGTTCCTTATCTGACTGCTCATGAAATACCTTTGAGCTCAGCTCTGTCTAAGTTAACGTGGCTGGTTATTTGGTGATCTCACCTGATCATTGGAAGGACTGCATTCCTGTGCTAGGGCACATAATTGGGAAAAGGTGAGAGTACAGAAGACTAGGAGCAGATTTCCATGCTGTGCCTCCTGAGCGGAATGTTTGCTCCTAGTCACGCGCCTGCACGTGGCCAGGGCTGCGGGTGGCACCATCACTCAGTGTTGTCAAAGTAAGGGCAGGATGAGTATGCCACACCTTATGGGGAAATAGAGCCCAGGAGGTACTTGCCATGGTTTCCTCTGAAAACATCACAACAAGTGATCCAGAAGGCCAGACTTGTTCCTGTGCGGCCTTGTAGGGAACACCATTCTTATTTCCCCATTTTACACATGGGGACACTGAGACCCAGGCATGGGATGAAGCTCAGCTGCATGGGCATAGTCGGGATCTTTCAAAGATGTGTGGAAGGTCAGGAATGTTGCCAGTGGTTCAGTGTAACCATGACATGACTATGTCATGCCAGGTGGTGGTGGTTGTTAATAAGCACCTTCAATTTGGTGGTGTCCCTATATGTAGTTCCTGTGGGATTGTCACCAGACCACCAGCTCAACCATGCAACTGGGATTCACTTAGAACTGCTATTTCAGAAGAGGTAAAGTAGCTGTGACCTAGTCACAAAATAAGGCACACACAAACTGGCCAGTGGTAGTGGCTTTAGGGCAGCATTGAGGTGATAGTTCTAATTATTTTTAGAGTTACAGAATATTAGGTAAAATGTTAAAACACCAATAGCCAAGACACAAAGTACCTTCATAAAACCCACAGGAGATGCTGTTGGATTAAGTTCTAGGCAGCAGATGGGGATAGAAGTTCATATGTGACAATCACCTAAGAACAAAGTCTGAACAGAATGTAGGACATGGTGAGATAGGGCAGCCACAAAAAGGTACCTCTCAGGTCTCCAGCTAGGGAGCAGGTCTGCAAGGCTGTCCCTAAAATCCATCACCCCTGCACTCGGAGGCCACATGTGGCCTGTACCCAATGGTGGCCCTGCTGGGCTCCTGAGATAGGCCTGTTCCCCAGAGATGTGTACCTGCCCATGTGCCTTTGGCTTGAGGACCCCTGATGCCCTGCCAAGCTCCCCAGCACTGCACTACAGTCTGCCTGTGGTCCCCCTTCTTCCTTCCCTCTCTCCTGCCACAGGGGCCACCCTGCACCGCCACCCCTCCCATTTCCCCTCACAAGCTTTGCCTCTAACAAACCTCTCACATCTAATCCCCCCCGAGCATCTACTTCTACAAGGACCCCGGCACACACAGGAGGTTATGCTCCATCCTTGGGACTCCCATTGCTGGAGCATCTTCCCTGCAGTGAAGAGCCTAGAGCTTCATGTCTGTAGTTCCAAGTGGTTTGGGAGCCCAGAAACCACCCGCTTGCTATTTCCCCAACAGGTTTGGGTATGTCATCAGAGCCTTTGGGTCACTCCTTAGCATCATGTCTGCAAGTTCCATAGCAGAGTCCGACCATCCCAGCCTTCAGTCTAGGCTTGTGCGGATAGAGGGAAGTTACTGAGCAGTGACACCTTCTCATCTGTGTCACTTCTCTGTGTCGCTGAGCTTCCTTGGGGTCACTTGATTTCTTGAGCTTTGAGTCTCCTCTCTCTCCTCTCTGCAGGAATGCTGATGGTCTGTATAGTAATTGGTGCTCGAAAGCTCGGGGTCAACCCAGACAACATCGCCACACCCATTGCCGCCAGCCTGGGAGACCTTATCACGTTGTCCATTCTGGCTTTCATTAGCAGCAGCTTCTATAAACACAGAGGTACAGGGGCACCCCAAGGCAGAATGGATGAGTGGGGGTGTTTGCCCCCAGCCTACAACATTGAAATCAGACACCATTCCCTCAGGAAGGAACCTGTGGGGTCTTTCTAAGCCTGAAGTCATTGAGCAAGTAAAGGTGTCCTCCAGCAGGTTGTGTAATCTGCCCAACCATGTTAGATAGGACACACTATGCAAGTCAGCAGATGCTTAGGTTGTCAGTTCCCACTTTAGGAACAGGGTATGTGAGGAAGCCAGAGATGGCCTGAGGCTAGTCTGGCCACTTCAGCATATCCTCACAGGTGACAGTGCCTCCTTGGGGAAGGTTCACACAAGACTCATATAAACAGCCCGGTAAGTGACTCCCAAGAAGGCATGTCTCAGCCACAGGCAGCAGCAGTGATAGCATATACTCTTCTTGCAGGTGCGAGGTGAGGAAGCCAGGGCTCCTCTAAAGGAGGTTTGGCAACCTGTTAAGCAGCTGAGGGAGATGTTCACACATCTTTTGGCAACTTACTCCACCAGAGGTCTGCCCTGAAAACACAGAGTTGGCGCATGCCCTGGGCAGTGTGGGCAGATAGCATCACCTTTGCCCAGATGGTTCACCCCTGTTGGGGCTCCACAGCTGACCACCCTCCAAGCACCACATATTTTTACTTTCTACCTGGGACAGTGTAGATGAGACAGATGGCTACACACAACCTTTTGCATCTAGTAAGTGTCAACTCTAAGCACGGTCAGGACCCTGGATACCTGGGGCAGGTGGCATAAATGAGTGGCGTGGGTGGTGATGGAGACAGTGGGGAACACTGGGGCATGTGGTGACGGTTGGTGGGAGGAAATGTCCCAAACAAAGGAGCAGCCACAGCGGAGTGCCAACTTATCGTTGCCCTGTGGGAGCATGGACCCAAGGATGTGAGACATCACTCTATTTTCTCCCGTGGCAACTGAAGCAGAGCAACAAGAGCAACAAGATGCTTCTGATTCAGTGTTCAGGCACTGGGACCTTTGTTTCAGCTCTGGGACCGGCTCCTTGCCAACCCAGTAATTGCCTACCACTCACAATATTTAATAGCTTGGGAGATTCTCAAAGTGGCAATGAAGATCTAATAATAAGATGACCTAATTTAATTTTTAAAGTGAATTTAAAACAAGAAGATTTGTATATGAGTTAGTTAATTGCATTTGATTTCCAAAATACATATGAATCACAGGTGTCCCCAGACTCTCTCTGCCCCTGCTGTACCCCTACTGAAATATTCTGTTTAAACACATGACTTATTAGATGTTGAATCATTGTTGGATGGTTCATCTGTGACTTTATCTTGGGTGCACTGGGGGTAGGGGGTCACTGGGCCTGTCACATATCAGGTAAATCTCCATTGACACGGAGTGAGCCATCAACCATCACACCTACCCGAGTACCAGGAAGACAGTCCACGTGCAGGGGAAGAACTCACTGCAGTCCTGGAGGATTATGAGGTGGTACCTCTGCTGCGCATCTGAACAGCTCTAGAAAAATTGGACTAAATGTCAAAACGTCCTGCAAGCAGGCACCCCTGTGGGCTGCTGTCTCCTGGAGTGTCTGAGACTTGCTTAGAGCTCACCGGACCTGGCTCCTGTCTTCTGGGATGGTGAAGAGGCTGGCCACTTCCAGCGTGAAGCACTTTGCTATAGGCGGCCTCAGGTGCCTGAGTCCAGTCCTTCCTGGTAGCTACATAGCTCCCCAGGAAGTGGGCCTCCCTGTGGCAGAGGAAGGGACCACGATTGCTTAGTGCAGAGAAGGGCAAGAGGGGTTGCTCCTACTGATGCTGAGAGAAAGGGGACAAGGAACACAGACCCACATCCGACACCTCTGAGTGTGGGGACCCCTCAGCAGAGGGGCCTGCTGCATTCTGTGTCTCCTCGGGAGGCAGGACCAGGGATGAGGCAACAGTTCTAGAGAAAGCCAGTGTCTTGGTCTGTGTGCATGTAGAAAGTAAAACACACACAGCACAAGACAGGAAGGGAGGGAGTGAGAATGTCTGTGTGTGTGCCCAAGTCAGCTGCTCCAGACCCAGATCTGTCTTCAGATGACATAGAGACACAAGTAGCTGCAAAGCTGCTATGACCCAGGCCCTGTGAGACACAGATGCTAAGGAGGGAGCAGGATTGGCATCACTAACCGACTGTGGCTAGAGCCCTGACTTTGCCGCTTGCTGGCTTGTGTCCTGGGTGGGCCCCCTCACGCCGCGGTCTCCTCGTGTGCCTGTTTGCGCATGGTTGTTGAGAACATGAAATGACTTCATGCACCAGAAGTGCCAAGCCCAGTGCTGGCCCATGGTCCCAACCCCATAAATGATTCCATTAATGATAAAGTCAGGGTGGGAGGAGGCGGTGGAGGGTACTTATGTCAGAAAATAACAAAAAAAGGCAGAGAAGTGAAGTTGAATGTGACAGGAAATGAGGACAGGGAGGAACTTTTCCAGAAGCTTAACAGGATGGAGAAAATTTGGGGGGAGGTATGTTGGAGGGTCCACCCAGAACTGATGAAGACAGAAGTGTCTTGTCAGACTTCTAGAGCCCTTAGGTCCTAGTCCATGTCTCATCTGTGCAAACCAGGCCACAGCCCACCAGGCCACACTGTGTGCTCTGGCCCTGGCCACACGGCTACAGTGTCCCCTTCCTCCTTCTCTTCCTTTTCCCAGACAGTCGGTATCTGACTCCACTGGTCTGCATTGGCTTCATGGCCCTGACTCCAGTGTGGGTCCTCATTGCCAAGCAGAACCCACCCATCATGAAGATCCTAAAGTTCGGGTGGTTCCCAATCATCCTGGCAATGATGATCAGCAGGTGAGCTTGAGTGAGGGCCTCTGCCTGCTCTCTGAGAAGCTGTCCTGTTCACAATTGCCAGAGCACCAGAGCGCCAGGAAGAGCTGACCCTGGAAACGTCAGATGAGCACACCAGTGCCCTGGCCCCCTGCCCATCTTGGTGCTGTGGGGTACTAGGTCTCTTGTTCCCCTGCTGCCACAGCTTTCACTGGCCTGGACCCCTGCTTAGGCTGTAGGGAGTCCCTCTCCTGACCCCAAGGTGATGGCTCTGTGAATGTCATTTCCACAGCACAGCTGCTGGGAGGATCTAAAGGGGCTGAGTGAGCAGCACCCCTGGGACCCTTTGGTCTTCAGCTGAACCAGGTCATCCAGCCTCATGCCCAAGGGCCCTTTCTGCTAGCAAAGCCTGATGGGGCCACCTCAGTCCCTTCTTTTTCTTTTTTTTATGAGTTTTTTATTTATATTATTTTTTTATTTTTAAATTTATTGGGGTTACATTGGTTGGTAACAATTAGTTTCCAACATTACATCATCTGTGCATTGCACAATGTGCTCACCACCCAGAATCAGTTCTCTTTCCATCACCATATGTTTGATGCCCTTCCCTACTCCCCCCACCAGCTCTCCCACCCACCTCCCCACTTACCCTCAGGTAACCACTAAACTATTGACCGTGTCTGTGAGTTTTTGCTTTTTTGTTACTTTCAGTTTTATATTCCACCTATAAGTGAGGTCATATGTTTCCTGATTCTTTCAGTATGACTTATTTCGCTTAATAAGATGGTTTTAAGGTCTATCCATGTTGTCACAAATGGCTGTATTTCATCATTTCTTATCACTGAGTAGTATTCCATTGTGTAAATGTACCACATCTTCTTTATCCAGTCATCTATCAGAGGACACTTTGGTTGTTTCCACCACTTCATCACCGTGAACAGTGCTACGCTGATCATTGGGGTACATCTGTCTTTGCGGATTAAGGTTTTCAGGTTTTTGGGTAGATGCCCAGGAGAGGGATGGCTGGGTCATATGGTAATTCCATTCGTAATTTTTTGAGGAATCTCCATACAGCCTTCCACAGTGGTTGTACTAGTTTACATTCCCACCAGCAGTGTATGAGGGTTCCTTTTTGTCCACAGCCTCTCCAGCACTTGTTATCCCTTGTCTTGTTGATTATAGCTCAGTCCTTTCTGATGTGCTTTCCTAACTCTGACTCTCAGAAAAAAGAGGTTATGGTCTAGTAATCTTTGCTCCTGGGCTCCTCACATAAATTGTTCTCACTTCTAGAGGTC
>PVKE010026211.1:0-22471 GCA_004027555.1 Craseonycteris thonglongyai
CACCACCCAGAATCAGCTCTCCTTCCATCACCATATATCCGGTGTCCACTCCCGCTTCCCCACCCCACCCCACCCCGCCCCAACTCTCCCTACCCACCCCTCTCAGGTAACCGCCAAAATATTGAGTGTGTCCATAAGGCAGTGGCTAGAACATGGAAACAACCAAAATGCCCTTCAATATTTTTTTTTAAGATTTTTATTAAAATATAGGTAACATACAATATTATATTAGTTTTAGATGTACAAAATAGTTATTCAGCTCTTATATGCCTAAAAAAATGATAAGTCCAGCAACCATCTGATACTGTACCACACAATCACAATATTATTGACTATATTCCTCATACTGCACATTACATCCCCATGACTTATTTGTTTTACACTTAGAAATTTGAACCTCTTATTTCCTTTCACCTTTGTTTTATACTGCATTTTTTTTTATTGTGGATGCCGGTTTATTAATTAATTGGGTAACTTAATGTTTGCTCGTATACACATAATTATTGTTACAGTTATTTTCTATTTAAATTTCAAAGTACAAAAGTCATTTGCCTTGAAACTGCAAGTAATAACTGAAAATCTCTCTTTACCACAATCTTTTTTCTTAGCAGTTTGGTGGCTGTCTTTTGTTGTGTTGTATAACACTAGTGTGTTGTAATGGAGCTCCACTTTGTAGAGTGAACATGCATGCCTGTTTCATGTGAGATTCTTGTGATTAGCTCAGGTCACAACCTGACTTCAATTCTGGCTGAGTTATGAGGAAAAGAACTGCAGGGACCCACAATTCACACAATCCTATGTTGCTCCTTGTGTTCAAGGGCTAATAAGCATACAGAGGCAAACAAAAACCATCTATTAATGACATAGGCTTCAGGTAACTGTGGCCACAAATATACCTGTGCACTTTTATAACCTTTTCTTCAGTAGTAGCCCTTTTAGATTATGAAACATGTTTGACTCTTGAATTTTGTGTCAATTGTGAGATTTTCCTGAGGGAAATATTTCAGAAACATTTAATTGGGAAACTCTAAGAGGATATTTTGTCACTTTCGTTTTAGCTAAGATCTCCTCTCCATCCCCACTCTCGATTTATTCAATAGAATTAAATTTTGTGTAGCTATATGACATAGCAAGACTGATCCTATATATTCCAGAAGGTAGTGGATTAATATTATATGTTTTTATAACATAGACATAAAGAGATGAGGCAATATGTTCAGTTCACACAATAAATGAAAAAAGAGGAAACCCTAAAATTCATAACTAATTTTATTATCTACTTGGAAGGAATCCACTTCATAATCTGTTTAGGAGGTCTTGTAACATAAAACTACATTAGATTATGTTTCTCAAAATGTAGTAAAAAAATACATCAGAATATCTTAGATTATTAAAAGTAGTAGTGAAAAAGACTTTTAGTTAAATAGTATTTCAAATTGTAAAGCAAGTATATTAATTTTGTACTTCAAAAATTAGAAAGGGAAAACTATAACTTGTTAGATTGACCTTTCTTGATCTCCATCCAAGACACCTAGAGGAGGAATATGAGGGGCAGTTACCAGCATTGTTAACATCTCTCTGGTGTCCAGCATTCAAAGTATTTACGTATCTCTAACCTTTAAAGCTGGGATAATCATGACAGTATAAAATAAACATTTGATGTTATATTTCACTTTTACAGCTTAATGCTCTATGTTCTAGTCTATGTCTTTTTCATACCAGAATAAATCTTGATGATGACATTTTTTTGGAAATACTGGAGGTTCTGACAAAATAGAAACCTTACTGTGATGCTGTTGTTGAAATCCCATTCTTCATGTGATTATAGATTCTAAAATAGCTTCTGTAAATTTAAGATTCCTAATTTCAGGCATCCTGCTTAATTATATTTTATTGATGCTGATACCTAAAAATGAAACAAAGCATGAAAGTGGATTTTAGTTTAATTTTATTTATATTGAATGGTAATAGGTTGAAAAAATTCTTAAACTTATAAATTTGCCCATGTATGTTAAATAACTATAAATTTAAAATATTATTTTTTAAATTAGATCTCACACATTTTTGTCTTAAAAACCAAATATATAGTTGCATTTTAATGGGGGGTTTTAATTGCAGTTTGATTATGGTTATTTATTCTAAGTAAAATATGAATATCTTACTATGAAAAGTTAAAGAATTCATAGATCACTAATCATACTTTTAATAGGGATCCAACATATTTTAAGCCTAAAGGTTTTTCAGTGCCTCTGTAGCCAGATCCCTCAATCTGATAAGAGCTTGATCTTGCATGTTTCTTCAACAGGCTTATGCAGGCAAAGACCTGGAGGAGCAGTTGCGGTCAGTGTCCAGTGTAGATGAACTCATGACTGTACTCTACCCAGAATATTGGAAAATGTACAAGTGTCAGTTAAGGAAAGGAGGCTGGAAACAGAGTAACGAACAGCCCAAAGTCAATACAAGACCAGAAGACACTATAAAATTTGCTGCAGCACATTATAATGCAGAGATCTTGAAAAGTAAGTATGGGAAAGAGAATACATAAGCATTATATATCAATTCAGTGAGTAAAACATTAATTTTATTAATGTTTTATATAATTTTTAATTATATATCAACTCAGTAGGAAAACATTTTCAAAATATAGCATCTTATGACTCACGGTGAGTGGTTAAGATGATATAAAGAAAGGGACATGCATATCAACATAGTTTAATTTTTTTGAGGTAATAATCCCATTGCAAAATTTTAAAACATATAGATATATTTTGCACAGTGTCAGTTTAATCATGTAAACATTTTGTATCTTACAAAATAATTGCACATAAATATTTTTTCCTGATTTTGATTTAGAAATGCTAAATTTCTAAATCATACCAAATCATCTTTTCAAATATTATTACTTGTTGACTTGTTGCTTCTTAGGTAACTGACTTGAGAGTTGGACTTTGGTAAAACCTGAGAGATCTAGCAGAAAATTTCACAGAAATTTTCACAGTTATGATGTTGCATAAAATGGCATAGTAAGAGTTGGTGGATTATTTTAAGAAGTAATTCTCTTCAGTTATTAGATACTAATTTCTATAAAGGTTTGAGATTACAAAATATTGTGAGAACAAAACTAAACAAACTGGTTTCCTGTTTGACCAGTAGTTTGTGTGCTTTTTTTCCCCAAAAAAGTTTTTTTAGGGGAAATATGGGAAATACAGACTAGAACAATTAAAAAATACATCATTTGTAATGAAGTATTTAAAGAGCCAACAGTGCTATAGTTAAACCAGTAACTCATTGAAAACAGAATTCTAAGAGAGAGCATGAAAAGAACAGGAAAATTTCACTCTTTTGAAAAAAATTTAGTTTAGGATACATGTCCTAGGGTGATGGAAAAATACCCTTGCATTTCAAATAACTACCTCCATGACATTACCCAAAATTGCCAAATAGCCTGTCTGAAAATGATTTTTTAATTGAGTCCAAAACACTGCCATCTTCTCATTTACATCTCAGTTTAGAAAGACAATCAAATCATGTTGTTTATATTTGCTTTGAGACCACAAAAATAGTACATACTACAGCAATAAGCATGACTTTATCGCTGCAGGTCTTGGCAATATCCATATATTAAATTTCCATTTTCTTAAGTAAAGGAAACCAAACATAAGTGCTGTAGAATATTGGTATAATTTTAAGAAAGCACAATCTTGATTTAGCATGTTACCTGGCTGTAGAAATTTAGTTTTTTAGAAAATATCCTTAGCTGCTCTGTTAAATATTATATTCCAAGTCACAGTGAAATTTAGGATTCTGTCAATTATTTCTTTAAAGTTATGTATGAAACTTAAATCTTAAAATCTGAACTCAAATGTGACTTCCAACTGCTATGGGCTGTTTCTGTCTTCGTGACTTCTGTGTAACATATGGCCTTCCCTATGACTCGACAGGTATTGATAATGAGTGGAGAAAGACTCAATGCATGCCACGTGAGGTGTGTGTAGATGTGGGGAAGGAGTTTGGAGCAGCTACAAACACCTTCTTTAAACCTCCATGTGTGTCCGTCTACAGATGTGGAGGCTGCTGCAACAGTGAGGGGCTACAGTGCATGAACACCAGCACAGGCTACCTCAGCAAGACGGTAGGTGTTTCGGCTCCCCCAGGAACCCTTCACTCTGGAAGTCATTGCTTAGACTCTGGGCCCTTTCATGTAATTTAGTACAGTTCAAAGTTTCTTGTATTCTTTGGGAAATAAAGTTAAGTTTTCAATATTTGGTGGTTTTGATGATGTAATATCACAAAGAAAACAACTGATGCTTTATGAGCTGTGTTCATACAGTGGTAGCAAATGTTTTGTATGCTACTTCCTCAAATAAGCTTTTTCTCCCCAACACCAAACCCACCACAAACAACACTATAAAAAGCACATTTGTCTTCTAGTTTTACTTCTGTCATTATGTGACTTCACTTCTAATCAGAAGCATGGGGTTTTTGTGTGTATTATTTATTTATTTATTTATTTTGATGCTTCTTTTCTCATCATAAACCTAGGCTCTCACCAAAGCAAATCTTAATTTTATCTCTCAAGTCTCTTGAATCCCCATGTCTGCCATCACGACTGAGCTACACATTACTTTGGCTATTCTTTCCAACTAATGAAATAACATCCTCTGCTCTTTCTGCTTCCATCTCCCCCTACTTCCAGCAATAGCTGCCAAAGGCCTTAACATAGCCAAGCAACTTGTAGCTGAATTTATATTGAACAATGCTTACCACACAAATGTGTTCTCTAAATTGCTCCCAAGGGTGATATTTTTAAAAACACAAATCTGATGTCAGTCTCCAGCATAAAGACCTTTCAATGACTTGCCATTGTTCTTGGCATAAGACCAAGATCTTTATTACAACCTCAAATGTCTGCCTCTGCTTTCCTCTACAGCAGGGGTGTCCCAACCTTTTGGCTTCCCTGGGCCACATTGGAAGAATTACCTTGGACCACACATAAAATACAGTAACACTAATGATAGCTAATGAGCTAAAAATCACAAATAAAATTTTATAATGTCTTGAGGAAGTTTACGAACTCTTATTGGGCGGCATTCCAAGCCATCCTGGGCTGTGTGTAGCCCATGGGCTGTGAGTTGGAAAAACTTGCTCTCTGCAGCATCATCTATAACTACCCCTGGACCTTACATTTTATGCTTCCAATGTGCTACATTTCCAACAATTTCTGGGACCCCTTTCTCTGCCCCAGAGCCTTTGCACATACTTTTGAGTAATCCTGGCCTTCTCATCGCCTCCTTGCTAAGGTACCAGTTCTTCAGATGTCAACTTAAGTATTACATGGCTCAAAGAAATGCTTTGGGGAGATATTTTTGACCTCCATGTAGTAGGAGCTCAAAAATAGACCCAGTATTCATTTAAATGTTTTATAATTAGTTTCCCATACTGTTATTTTATACACTTACTATAGTTTATATTCCTATAGTTTATAATCATATAGTTATCATTATTTGATTAATGTCTATCCCCTTAAAGGCAAAAACAGGTCTGTATTGTTCATTAGGTGCCCAAGTGCCTACCACAGAATTAATGCACAGCCCCTTTTAGAACCACATAGAAACTGTGAACCCCTTAGCAGAAAAAATGAAAATATAGACACATCCTCAGAATTCCTCCTTCCACACCCAGTTTCAGGAAATTGGTTTCCTAACACCTAATTGTTGTCCATTGAGCCAGATTTTCAAAGTACTACCTTGAAGATTAATAATAATAAAATAGTTGATTAACTCATCGTGCAAACTAAAGTTTATGCTCTTAAATCAAGCTTGTCTGATCCACGGCCTGTGGACCACGTGCAGGACGGCTGTGAATGTGGCCCAACACACCATTTGCAAACTTCCTTAAAACATTATGAGATTTTTTTTTTTTTGGCAATTTTTTTTTAGCTCACCCACTATTGTGAGTGTTAGTGTATCTTATGTGTGACCCAAGACAATTCTTCCAATGTGGCCCAAGGACACCAAAAGTTTGGACACTCCTGCTCTATTTTCTTGCTCAACATTTTAAGCATGTCTGGTTTTTAACAAATAAGAGAAAATTCTTCACTTTTTTTTTTTCCACCTGTAGTTAATATGATGAGCAAGTCAACACCCTTCCTCTTACTATTGGTTTCCTAAATACATGCTTACTTTATGTTTAGATAACAGGTAAAATCTAAACTTGGGAAATAGAACATAAGTACATTGGTAGTAAACAAACTAAATAAACTTGGTCTTCAGTTAAGCATTAGTGGTTTTTCCATGACCACTGCATATTTATTTCCTACATTGGTCTAATTAGGTCCCATATTTGCCTACTCAGTGTCAGACTGAAAGTGTTCAGGGATAAATGTGTATGCACGCAAATGTGCAAATTGTTTTGTCAAGTTGGAGGCCTTAGAGCAGTTTAGGTTTCAGAAGTTATAAGGTATGAGGGTGAAGAAGAGCATTTGATGCTAAGTTAAGGTACAGTGTAGCTAAAATGGCATTTGGTCTAATATCTCAGTACTTAAACATCAAATATGACATTTTTTTTAATGAGTAAATTGCCTACTTTATATCAAATGGAATCAGTTCTCACTGTATTTCATCTTCTTTCACCTCCAGCCTTCACAGATTACTTTTATACTAGATTTCTTCCTTTCAGTCCTCTGTTCATATGAAAAATCAGGATTTACCTATAAAACTTTCTAATTCTATCTGGTGTTTGTTGTTATTTCATGTTGTTTTTCAGTTTTATTTTGACCTTTTACTTCAAATAATTATTATAGTTGTGTGTTTAAATGTGTATATCATTATGACAGTTGAATAGTTTTCATTTTAGCATTCTGTTTTTTAAAGATTTGAAGATTTTTGGAATTAAAAATTTGAAGTTAATTGAAACCAAGGTCCTTAAGTTTTCAGGATTCTGCCCCAAGATACCTTCTTTTCAGTCTCCTTAGGTTTCCTCATCTACTTTTTTGCTCTTTGTAGTGACTACTCCCAAATCTCTATCCTCACCTCACCTCAAATTTCTCTAGTGGTTTTCATGCTGCCTACTCAGCCTGTGATTTGGCTTTCCTTCAGACAGGTCAAAGTCAATCTGTGTCACACTAGAGTTATGACAGTTTTATTATCCTCACCCCATCCCATCCCACCCTCACAAATCAGCAAGCAAGTAAATAAATAAATCTTTTTCTAGTATACTCTATCTCAGTAAATAACAGCATTTAGTTGGTCAATCCAAGTTATTTTTTTTCACTAAAATTTAGCCTAATCAATAATTCCAATTAAATCTACCTTCTAACTATCTCTGAAATCCATACTGTGTCTTCATTCTGCTGTTCCCCATCTGGCCTGGGCCACATTCTTTGATCATATGGACCAGCCTAACAATCGACCTCAGACCTACATAATTATTTTCCTACAATCCATTTACCACATTTTAACAGTGAGATTTTTTTTTTCTAAATGATAAATTTGGTTAAGGCTCCAAACTCTTCAGTAGCATTTCATTCTTGATACTGAGCCAGCATTAAGCTAGTTTATTGATAACCTGGTCTTTCCTAATTGGATTGTCTTTCCAAATTGGATTGTTCAGGGTAGCATCAATTCTGATTGGTTGGTGCAAACCTTCTCAGTTATTAAATATTTTAAATGCCATTCTTCTTTAGGTAACATCCTTCAACATGGTTTATAGAGTTCTCCATGATCAGGCTGCTACCTAAATCTGCAGCCTCAATTGTCACTATTTTCCCCCTCAAATACTACTTTCCATCAGTACCCTAATTCTGTTACTTAAATTATGTCAATATATCTTACTTCCAAGTCAATGCAATACCGTGCCCTATGTTTGAAACATCTCCTTACGGACTATTCTCATATCTCTACTTAACTAGCTAATTTATGTTCATCTATAAACCTAGATATATCTGCCACTTCCATACCTGTTATACGTTCTCATAGCCTCTTTCTTGCCTATATTTTAGCATCATTACCTTGGCCTTACAGGGGTTTAGGTTTCAGAAATTGTAAGGCATGGATTTTTTAATTCCAAAAATCTTTTAAGTTTTTAAAGGCACTATTCAAAGCTTGTGTTTGAGTATTACCCTGAGGTATAGCACAGTTCTTGGCACCTAGTAAATTACCTGACACTAAATAAATTGAATACTTAAGTAAAAGAGAAAATATTTAAGATCAAAATTAGAGTATTTTTGTTGTTTTTTTTTAAATATTTTCACTAAAAATATAGCTGACACAAAATATTATATTAGTTTCAGGAATATATCATAGTTAATCAAGATTTATATATCTAAAGAAGTGATAAATAAGTCCAGCAACCATCTGACACTGTACCACGCTATCACAATATTATTGACTATGTTCCCTGTGCTGTATAGTATATCCCCAAGACTTATTTGTTTTATACCTGGAAATTTGGACTTACTCTTTTTCACCATTTCCCCTGCTTTTAATTTTTCAAATACATTGACACTGTTTAAATTATAAAAATGTCTAACCACTATGCTGTACACCTGAAATGAATAAGAAATAATACTGACTGTATTTCCTATGCTTCACTTTATATCCTCATGACTATTTTTTAACTATTAATTTGTACTTCTTAATCCCTTCACCTTTTTCACTCTACCCCACAATGCCTTCCCACCTATCACCCCAAAAAATCTAATAACTATCTGACACCATACATAGTTATTACAATAATATTGATTATGTAATACCGTATATCCCCTTGACTACTGTGTAACAACCAATTTCTACTTAATTCCTTCCCCTTTTTTTCACCTCCTAACCCTCTTCCATCGGGCAACCATCAAAATGTTTCCTGTATCTATGAGTTTGTTTCTGTTTTTTGTTTGTTTGATGGTTTATTTTGTTCTTTAGATTTTACATGTAAGTGAAATCACATTGCATTGGTCTTTCTCTGTCTGATACAACTCAACACAATACCTCCAGGCCCATCCTTGCCTACGCAAATGACAAGAACCCTTTCTCTTCCATGGCTGAGCAACATTCCATTGTTTATATGTACCACCTTCTCTTTTCCATTCATCTATCTGTGGACCCCCAGTCTACCTCAACGTCTTGGCATTTGTAAGCAGTTCTGCAATGAACATACATCCCATCTAAATAGCATTTTGGGTTTTTTCTAATAAATAACCAAAAGTAAGATTACTAGATCCTTCTTTATCTCTTGTTTTCGTCTTTATTTTAATATCTATTTTGTCTGGTATAAAGATTACTACCCAAGCTTTTTGTGTGTGTTTTTTTTGTTTGTTTGTTTGTTGGTTTGTTTGTATGTTTGTTTCCATTTTCATGAACTGTCTTTTTTCATCCCTTTACTTAGCATCTGTGTGTGTCTTTCAATCTTAAGTGAGTCTTTTGTAGGCAGCATATGTAAGGGTGTGTTTCCTTATCCACTCAGCCCTCCTATGTCTTTCAATTGGAACATTTAATCAACTTACATTTAAAGTAATTGTCAATAGATGTGTAACTATTGCCATTTTATTATTCATTTTTTGCTTTTTATTTTTTCTTTCATCTGAAAGAAGTCCTAAGATTTCTTGTAATACTGGTTCAGTGGTGATGAACTCCTTTAACTTTTTCTTGTCTGGAAAACTCCTTATCTGTCCTTTGATTTTAAATGATAGTCTTGCTGTGTAGAGTACCCTTGGTTGTAGGTCCTTGCTTATTATCATGGTGACTATTTTATGCCAGTTCCTTCTGGCCTGCAAAGTTTCTGTTCAGAAATCAGTTGAGAATCTTATGGGATTATAAATTACTAGATGTCTTTTCTTGCTGCTTTTAGCATTCTCTCTTTGTCTTTAATCTTTGCCATTTTAATTATAATGTGTCTTGGTATGGGCCTGTTTGGTTTCATCTTGTTTGGGACTCTCTTGTTTTTCCTCAATTTTTTATTTTTTAAGATTATTTTTTTTAAGGGGAAGCCGGGATGGCTCAGTGGGTTAGGCGCTCACTTTGCAGCGCCGGGGACCGAGGATCAAATCCCGGCCCCGGCCCGTGCGGAACCATGTGCTGAACTGGGAGCTCCCCTAGTTCAGTTCTCTCTCTGTCTCTGTATCTCTCTCTCTCTCTCTCTCTCTCCTCTGTCAAAATAAATAAATAAATAAAATATATATTAAAAAAAAAAAAAAAAAGATTATTTTTTTATATAGTCTTTGACAGAGACAGAGACAGAGAGAGAGAGACAAAGAGAAGGGGAAGGGCCCAGAGCAGTCTCCATAGTTGAACTTCATCAGTTTTCAATATGGTTTTGTTCCACACAGGTGGGTGGGGCCCGCTCAGGACGGGGACTGGGCTGGGGACATCCAGCATGAGAAGCACACCCCCTCAAGCCATGGGCCAAACCAGGGGGCAAAAACCAAACTGAGGGCCTCCTGCATGGGAAGCACACCACAGTTCAGCATATGAGTCCCTACAGGCTGGGGCCAGGATTCGATCTTTGCTCCTCCAGGGCTGCAAAGTGAGCGCTTAACCCACTGAACCATCCTGGCATTCCTTTTTCCTCAACTTTTATGTGTATTTCCCTCACTAGGTTAGGAAAGTAAGTTTTCTGCCATCATTTATTCAAAGAGGTAAACAATTTCTTGCTTTCTTCTACTTCTGGTACCCCTAGGATGTGGATGTTAGAATATTTTATGTGTCCCAGAGGCCCAATAAATGATTTCTTCTTTTTAGATTCCTTTTTATTTTGTGGTCTTTTTGGGTGTTTTCTGCTACCTTATCTTCCAAATCACTGATTCAGTCCTTTGCTTCATCTAGTCTCCTGGTAATTTCTTCTAGTGCATTCTCCATTTCAGTTATTATATTCTTCACTGCTGACTAGGTTTTTGTCTTTTTGGTTGTATTGTTTTGTTTTTTATGGTTTTATGTCCTTTTTTATGTTTGCTATCTCTTTGTTGAAGTTCTCACTAAGTTCTTTGACTATCCTTATAACCATTATTTTGAAGTCTACATCTGGTAGGTTGTTTGCCTACATTCCATTTAGTCCTTTCTTTTGGAGGTCTGTCCTATTCTTTCATTTGAGATGTATTTTCTTTTTGTTTCCTCACTTTGACTGGCTCTCTTTATTTCAGTGTTTGAGATAGATCTGCTATTTCTTCCATTGGCTGGTGGTCTTATGTAGTAGGTGTTCTATGGAGCCCTGGCACAATCTCCTTGGTCATTTGCTTCAGGTGCTCCAGGAATGTTCACCATGTGGATTGTGTGTGCCCTCCTGTTATAGTTGAGCCTGTTATAGTTGTGTGCTACCAGCACAGCAGTGGGGGTGGATTGACCCTTAGGCTGATTGGCTGTGAGGTTTGGCCATATCCACAGCTCGCAGGCTGCTCTGGAGGGTGGGGAGGTGACTTATCATACGGAGTAGGATTCACCCCAGCAGGCTCTGGTACCTGTTGAGATTGCCTTTTGTGTGTACCACTTGTGGGTCTAATAGAGTGGTGCTCTGTTATGACTTGAAGCCAATCACCAAGTATGTGTTGGTTCTGGGGCCTCTTGGGAGGTGCTCCAGTACAGGCCTACATCACCCACCGCATGTGACTGGCTGGGACTAACTGGTACATGCTACAAAGCAATCTGTGGTTGGTCGCTGCCTGTGCTAAGCCTAGAGGCATGTTTGAGAAACCACACTTCAAACCAAGGACACCTGCCACTAGTACCAGGCCTGGGGCAGCTCCACAAAAAGCTAGGACACCCTGAAGCCTGCTGCCACCTACTGGCTCCCTTAAGGTTCAGCCACTGATAAAGCCTGGTATGGTACACAGGTTGAAGTGAGGCAGGATCTAAAGAAGTCACTGGGGAGGTGGGAAGAGTTATGGTCACCAGGTTAATATATATTTTGGTTTGGTGCCAGTGCTTAGCCTGGAGGTACTCAGCAAAGTCTCAGAGAACACTGAGGCCAGTCACTGCCTCCAGAGACCTGCAAACTCTGATAGTTTTCCAAGAAAGAGTGCAATGTAGGCAGGGCTGGCAGCTTGCCAAGAAAGTGCCTCCAGCGTAGGGAGAGTTGGGTGGGATGGGGTCACCATGGAGCTCACTGGACCAATTTCAACTCAGAGTTGGTTGTGTGGGAGAGGGCTCAACACAGGAAAGATGGCACCACCTACCAACTGCTTAGGAGGAGGACCTCACACAAGGAAACTGGTGAATATCCTCTAGCTCTCGCCATGAAGCCACCCACCTTATCCTGCCCCGTATGCTTCCAATGCCGCTGAAGTCACCATTTCTCCACCGGAGTCTAAGGTGAATGCTTACAATTGAGTGAGTCTGTGCACGGGCTCTTTAAGAAGATGTCCTGGTTTTCTGCAGCCTTCTGTCCCACTTGGATAGTTGGAATCCCCACTGTTTTTCATAGCCAGATAGTATGAGGACTCTTCTTCCCAGCACTAGTACTCTGGGCAGGGGAACCTAGTGTGGAGCTGGGTCCCTTGCTCCTCTAGGGAGAGCCTTCAGAGGCAAGATAGCTCTACTGACTGTCAACTACCACATGGAGTTTGAGGCTAGCCTGTTTCATGTCTCCGCCCCCCTACCATTCTCATCATGACTTCTTTTTTATATCCTTAGTTCAGCTAGTCTTCAGGTGGTTCTCCACATTGTTCTGTAATTTAGCTGTGATTTTGATTGTTTATAGAAGGAAGCAGGCAGAGTATTTATATACTCTGCCATCTTGCATTACTCTAAAATTAGAGTCTTTAGTATGCTGATTTTGAAGAATCTGAGTGGTATTTAGCTAGAGATACTAGAAGATTGGGAGTATAATTCTAGAATTCTGCAGTAGTGAGTGGATCTTTAGCTACATATTTGGGAGGAAATATCATATTGATAGATGTTGGAAGACCTGCTGTGGTTGTTACTGCTTAGAGAATTTATGAATCAGAAGAGAAGAGGGAAAGCCAATGCCAGAGGACAGAAAATACTCAGTCCTACCCATTTTTTCCTTTAAAATTGTAATAGCATACCCTTACGCTGCCTGAAGAATCCACTCAGATTTTTTATTATAGCAAAAAGAACAATTTTAATTTAAATTCAATTAAGCAAGTGTGATGAATTGCCCGCAATGTGGTGCTTCATACTCAGCTGTATATTGGGTATACAGTGATGTGTGGACCCTACACTAATGAACCTTACAATTTAGCAGGGCAAGTCAACATTCATCAGGTAATTAAAGTTATTCTGAGTTTTATGAAAAAGAAATGCAAAGGTTTATGGTAATGCATATCAAGAAGAGTACAAACCAAGGCAAAGGGAGGCATGAAACTCCTGAAGTTAATGTGTTCATTTGTCTTTAACATTTTTACTAATATTGGAGCTTGTAAAAGCTTACACTCAAGTAACACCTTTTCCTAAGTTTCTTTTATGATATTTTCAATGTAGCATAAATGAGAACATGTGATGATTTCTTTCAAACATTAAAGGAAGTTTCTTAACTGCTATATTTTCTGAAGGAAAAATAAAGTGTTGTTTTGTTAAAAGAGTTCCAGACACATCTTTAGGAACCAAAGTCACCAATTGAGGTCATATAAATTACAAGGACAGTGTACCTTAAACAATGTAAATGGGTCTTATAGAAATTCTTTAGTGGGACTCAATGAAGGGCATGTTATCAGAGTGTGTGAGAAAGCCAGCCATTACTTAAAAGTAAAACCATATGCACTAAGCATTCCAAAGTGCATTAATCGATAACAACTGCTTCAGAGTTCTCCCCAGCTAATACCTAAGTAGCTTTGGAAAGTTCAGTTGATTGGATGTCTTTTTTACCTCTTTCATGAACATATCCTTTAAGTATATTTTCTTATGAGAAGTTGTATATTTAAGAGATATAGCCAAAAGGTAGAATGTGAATTTTGTAGAAAATCAATTATTTGATGACTAAAGTAGAGGCAGAAGAAAGTCATCTGTTTTTAAGCCATACATATAGATTAAAAAGTTACTGAAACATTAGTATTTACCTTACATATTTTTACTGAAGGTAGGAATTAAAGAGAACTTCCAAATCCATGGAAATCTTGTGGTTGGAGCTCAAGAAATTAGAGCCTCTTTGCTACGTTCATTAGTGCTGATAAGGAAGCTAGCTCAGCCTCTGAGCTAGGATTTCTCCAGCTCATTCTGATATACATGAACAGCCTTAAAGTTTATGTTGCCATCTTCAAAATAAATAACTATTTTTAACATTATTTTCTAAAGAAATAATATAAGCATACTCATATGTTAACAAAAGTATTCCAGATTGCATTTTATTTAAATCTAGTATCTCATAGAATTTTTTACAGCAAATTATTTTAAAACCTATGTAAAATGTACAACTATGGAATGAAACTTAGCTATTCTATTTTGCACTGCAGACAGAGATAGTTTTTCATAATTAAAGAGAACATTGTGGCAGTCTGAAAGATCCGTTATCACATTCATATGTATTCAACAAGTGGAATGTGATTTGTTTTGAATGTTTTAGCTAATTAATATTTGGCGTGAGCAGTTGTTGGAAATCAGGTTTTATCCAGATGTGGGAAAAAACCTCTACACCAATACCAACTTATTAGAAGTTTCTTTAGGAATAACATTTGTCTTAAGAAAAAAATTAATGCGTCTATTAAAAATAAACTTCAACTCAAGGTACTGGTCATGTTCACAGATTTTACTTAATATTTCTAAAACTCCTGAATTGGGTTTTTATTATAATTGTAATACCTTATACACATTTTGTGTAAACAGTATGCTAAAATTAATTCAGTGCCAGTTGTAAATCTGTTAGGATCTGCTCTCCTGTGTTCTTCCCAGACCCAGTTTAAGTTGCATAGTCCCTAGACAGTTGGGTATGTAGTTGGTATGTTCAGTTGAAACACTAACAATGAACCCTAAATTTTCACCTTTTCCCATTTTTAGGGATTATTTCTTTAAATATTGTGTAATGTTTCTATCTGACTTTATGATTATTAATCATAGTCTCCAGAGGTTACAGATTATTTTCATGCTTAATTAATGGACTCAAGGTTGAAATATTTAAGTTAAATATGGTAGTGAGATATGCTCAAAAGAAACTGGTTATATTTTTAGTTGTAAAGAAGTTGTAATGGAAGGCTTTTTTTGGTTTTGTATTGGTTTGTTTTTTTGTTTTCTGTTTGTATTCACACAAATATTTTTTTAGAATTTAACTAATCCAGGAGGATCTTCTCAGTAAGGAAGTTCTACAGTTTTTTTCTTAAATACAGTAGCCTGCAATATAAGTAGAAAAGGAATTGTTGCTTTCCAACTGTTTCTATGCTGGTGTAAACAACCTTTTGTTTCAAGATGTGGCTTTATTTGAAGTCCATTCTTATTGGTGAGAATTGACTATAAAATATTCTTATTAAAAAATTCCAATTGATAGCAACTGGGAAAGTATAGGAAATGATTGCTGTTTTGTTTATTTTAGTTTTACAAAATACACATCAGATTATTTTTTAATTTCCAACCTTATTCAGATAAGTCCTTTTGATCTTTTTAAAAACATAAAATTCCTTTAATAGTCATGCACTGGTATAGCATCAGTCTCCATAATGAAATTTTATTATCTAGATCCTAAATTAGATACAAGTGAAAATAATCTTATTCAAGAAAAATTCACTTCATAGCATAAACCTATATCAGGAAAATCTTCAGGTTCAAAATATCACATTATAATTTTCATCATTGTCAGTCACTATTGACTAAATATACATGTATACATAGAATTATTAGCTAATGCTGAATGTAATACAATAGACCCTCCCTTAACTGGTAGTCCAGCAGCAACTGGCACGCAGTTGCTTGAGAGAGTGCTGGTTGCTTGAGTTCCGGTAAATGGAGAGTCTACTTACATTTATCTAGTGTCTACCAATCCCCATGGGTCCCACTTGACACTTTATGAATTTCATTCTAAAATGAAAAAATACTATTGTGCACACAAAATAGTCTTATAGTAGTATAAGGATTCTTATTTTATTAAAATATAAAGTGTATATTGTCTCAAACACCAATGTGTTTGGATAGACTATAACTCTTTTGAGAAAAAATTATAGTTACTTTGTTGATTCAGATCTTTATATAATGGCAAGCACAGATTTCCTAAGAGTTAAACACAGGTTCTTGCTTATTGATAATATTTGTGATAATCTGTTTGTATGTGATATTTTAAAAATTCTAACATAGTATAATGTAAGTAAAATATATATACAGTTTTTTTTTCTAATTCACTCTAAGTTTTGCTTAACTATGTGTTGCATAGAGGCAAGACATTGACTGATGACTACTATCTTGACAGTCTAGCAGATAGATACCCTATAAGTTCTCAATAGTTACTGAAAACTAAGCAAAGAAAGATTTTAAACATAAATACATATTTTTTAATTTTTGTAACAATGATTCAACAGAATCTTGGAGGAGGGAGGAGGATGGAGAGGGAAATCCAAACAATATTATATGAAACCACACACCATATTATCCCTATTTTATAAAGAAAGAGGCTAAGGGAAGTTAGATGATTTTTTCAAGGAGTAGGAAATTACAGATGCAGGCCTGTAATGAATGTCTATATGTTTTTGAGATTAAACTCTTGGTTATTCTTATAGCTCTGGTTGAAAATGGAAATTGCCAGTTATTTGAAAAGTATATTTATTTATTTTGAGATGGGGGCATGTGAGTTTTTAATGCAATTCTAATCATTAATAGTTTTTAGTACAAAAGAGTTTATATTTTTTAAGCATATATTATCTGATTAGGAAAAAAGCTTATGGACATTCATAGTAACATAGGGATTAAAAATAGCTATACAAAATTCACAATTTGCTCTGTAAGGAAAATAGAATTTAGTACACTTATTAAAAATGTAGTGGAAATATGATTTAATCATTTTAAATGAGGAAAAAGTCAATCAATATACTCATTTAAGACTATTGCAGAAACAAATTGGAAAATGGAAGAGGCCCCTTCAGTGTACGATAAGAGATAGCATAGGTGTGATTATGTCATAATGCATACATACATATACACACACTCAGTAGATGTTCCTACTTTTTATAGAATTGATAGATTAATAAAACTCAATTACTAAGAACCTTTCTAGTTTTAATATTAGTCAAAGATATCTTTCTCTGGGTTCTTAAATTTTTCCATACTGACACAGTGAAGTACAGATGAAGTATAGAATTAAGAAAACTGTCTGAAAAACACAGGTCAAAAACTGTAGGTGGAAGTATTTCAAGAGATTATAGACTTTTTTAATTTTAGTTATTCAACCAGTTGATTTCTTTTCATCAAATTAATTGAATGCAATTGGCCAATTGCCTACTTAACCTCAAACAAGAGAAATAAAACTTCAATAAATAAAATTATGTTTTCTTTTTTGTTTTGTATTTTTTAGATTTATTTTTATAGTTTTTGACAGACAGAGAGAGACAGAAACAGAGAGAAGGGGGAGGGCCGAGAGCAGTCTCCATAGTTGTACGTCATCAGTTTTTGACGTCATTTCACTCCACAGATGGGCACAGGGCTGCTCAGGGCAGGAACCAGGTCAGGGACATACCACATGAGAGGCACGGCCCCACAAGCTGGGGGGCCTCCTACATGGTAAGCATGCCCAGGGTGGGAGCCAAACCAGGTACCTCCCACATAGGAAACTGGCCCCCATGAGAACTGAACTAGGGGCACACCGCAGCTCAGCATATGGGTCCACACAGGCCAGGGCCAGGATTAAATTTCTCACACCCTGGGGCTGCAAGATGAGCACTCAACCCACTGAGCCATCTTGGCATCCCTCTGTTTTCTTTTTTTTTTTTTTAATTACACTGTTTAAGTAAATTTTTAATCCCAAACTATAATGTAGTCTTAATGAAAATGATGTCTTCACTGTATAGGTAAAAGCCCTTCTCTAAACAGTTATATTTGTTAATGCCTGCTCTCTTATTCCTTTATCCTCTTAAGAGTATATGTACCAATACAAACTACTTCTACTCTTTGAAATTATAGAGCCAGTATTATTTTCTCAGGAAGATACTTTCCTAATGGGTATTTAACACATCTCCACCTCCCTGGAACAGTCTTCACAGTCCCAGCTCCTGGATACACCATTGGTACTTAAGGGAAGGGCCTGAGTGTGGACAGTGTTTACTGTGATCTCTTTTTTGGACAGCACACCAGGGTGGAATCTGGTATAGCATCAAACTTTGAGAGTATAAATGCTGCTGCTGCTGAGGTTTAAGGGTGGGAAAACATCATTAGCTCTTCTACTATAACTGTCATCTTATATAGTGCCTTATCTTTCACTCTCAGGCTCTGTTCTGCCTTGTGTCACTTGAGACAATGACAAATCCTAGTGATTACATACATTCTATGAACAAAAGTGTTCCTGTGGCCATAGCCTTTGGCCCTTTCCCTCTGGTCATATGGGGCCTCTTGTGTCTTTATTCCCACTGCTGCACCTGTCTTCACAGCCCCTAAGAGCCATTTCTGGTATAGTTGTCTCCACTCAAGCCTTACTGTTTCCTGAGATATTTGACCCTCTGCCCACACACCACTTTTTGAAGCTCTTGTCTGATTCTGTGCCTTCCCTTTGCTTCACGGTGCTGCCTCCTCATTTTCCGTATGTCACATTTCTTCCCACATGTATTTACCAGTTCATTTGTCTTTTTTCACCCCTTAAATGTTTCCATTTCCCAGGATTTTATTATTAGGCATTTTTACTTTTTGTTCAGAATGATCTCACTAAGTAATCTCATCAATACCTAAGACTTAAGTTAAAACTTTAACATTCATGAATTTTAAATGTGCCTTCTAAACTCTAGACACAAGTCTCTAACTGCTTATTAGACATACATATTTAGACTTTTGTGAGCTAACCTGTATACTTTTCTATGATTTCCACTATTGCAGAGCTTAATTAAGAACTTTATAAGTTATATAGACATACAAGTTAAATAAGGAACATTTTTAAATTTGCCTATTTTGAAGCATTTATTTATGTATGTATTTGTTTATTTATTTAGTTATTTATTTATTTTGTAATACTGGTTTTCAGTTACGATAACAGATGTTATAAGAAGTAGAAAAACTGTAGTGTTTATATAAAAGTTCTGACAGCTAAATTCATAGATTCCTCCTAGAAAAAGTGCTACATACATCATTGCTGAATATCACTATGGTCACCTTCAAAGTACCCCCCCTGGGAAGCTATACACCAATGCCAGTGCCTAGTCCATCCTTCAAAGCAATTTTGGAACTCTTTTTCTGCGATGACCACCAGAGCAAACGTCGTATTACCCTTGATGTCCTGAATGTCATCAAAATTTCTTCCTTTCGGTATTTTCTTTAAGTTCAGGTAAAGAAAAATCATTGGGGGCCAGATCAGGTGAGTAGGGAGGTTGTCCCAATACAGTTATTTAGACTGGCTAAAAGCTCCCTCACAGACAGTGTCCTGTGAGCTGGTACATTGTGTGATGTAAAAGCCATGAGCTGTTGATGAAAAGTTCCAGTCATTTTTATTTAATTTTTTCAAACTCAGCCTTTTTAGCACATCCAAATAGTCACCTTGGTTGACTGTCCAGTTAATACAAATTCATAGTGAACAATCCCTCTCATATCCAAAAAGATTAGCAACATCGTTTTGACTTTTGGTTTGGACTGACGGAATTTTTTGGTAGTGGTAAATGGGCTGACTTCCGTTGTGCACTCTAATGCTTCATTTCAGGGTTGTATTGGTACACCCATGCTTATTTGTAATCTTTATTTCTGCCTGGTCCTTTTTAATGCTCTATGACTTTCTTTATGCTTGCTATCTCTCTGTTGAAATTTTCACCAAGTTCCTTGAGCATCATTATAACCATGGTATTGAGATCTGTCTCATAGGTTTTCTTCATCTTGTATACTGTAATTTTCTGCTTTCCTTCCTTTTGAGATGTATTTCCTTGATTCTTCATTCTGGCAGCCTCTCTGTTTGTAGGTATTCTGCTCTTTAAGCAGACACTCATTGCTGCAGTTTCTTGGAGCTCAATGCTAATGTCAGAAGGAGGAGAGGGGAGCAGAGGTCTGAAAGGGCAGGTTGGGGAGAGCAACCAGGATCTGTGCCTTTATTTTCTACCTGGCACTGTGGGCCTTTCACACAGTGCCAGCTTACAATTTTCTGTATTCAGTTTGCCCCAAAGTCTTTGCCCTGTGTTTTGGGATTAGCTGCCCTGTATGCTGGTCCCCTAACAGGACTGCTCCTGTCCAGAGAAGCACACCTGCAGCCTTTCCTCCTCTTTCCCAGTTGGAGAGAGGTTGGCCAGCGGCTTCTCACTGCCCTGTCTCACCTCTCCTCTCAGAACAGGAAGGAAGTTGGGCTGCAACATCTCCTGGCATCCTATCTGCACCTCCTGGGGGCCAAAGTGAGGTCTGATTGCGGGTCTTGCAACCCAGCCTCTGGGCGTCACTTTTCTCTGTCTCACAGACTGTAGACCCAGTGACCTCCGGAATGTTCACCCGCCACCTTCTTCCTCCTCCCTCCCCCAGCCACAGAGTCCCAAGCAGGGACCCACATGTGATCCACATCTTCTCAACCTCCTTCCCTCCTCCTAAATTTGCCCCTCTTTACCCACCTGCAGGTACTTTCATATGACTTGTGGTGTTGTGTAGTGAATCTTTCATTGAATTATCGTTGTTTTATTAGTTATAATCCCCAGGGGAGTTTCCCAGGAGTGCCTCTCATGCTGCTGTTCTTAGATTATCCTTAATATTCATATTTTTAATCTTTTTTTTCTTCTTCCTCTTCTTAAAGAAGGCCCTTTAGCATTTCTTTAATACTGGTTTGGTGGTAATGAACTTCTTTAGTTGTTTTTGTTTGTCTGTTTGTTTGTTTGTTTGGTCTGGGTAGCTCTTTGTCCTTCGATTCTAAATGATAGTTTTGTTGAGTAGAGGAATCTTGGTTTTAGGTCATTGCTTTTTAACACTTTGAATAGTATGTGCCAATATCGTCTGGCCTGCAAAGTGTTGAGAAATCACCTGACAATCACATGGAAGCTCCCTTGTAGGTAACTAACTGCTTTTCTCTTGCTGCTTTTAAGATTGTCTTTTTGTATTTAACTTTTGGCATTTTAATTATGGTGTATCTTGGTGTGGGCCTTCCTAAATTCATCTTATTTGGGAACTCTGTTTTTTTCTGAACTTGTATGTTTGTTTTCTTCACCAAGTTAGGGAAGTTTTCAGTATTATTTTTCCAAGTAGGTTTTGAATTCCTTGCTCTTGCTCTTCTCCTTCTAGTACCCCTATGATGCAAACATTGGTACTCTTGATATTGCCCGAGGCACCTTAAATTATCCTCTTTTTTTTTTCTGTTTTAATTGAGTGCTTTCTTCTACCTCGGCTTCCAAATCACTGATTTGATTCCCTGCACTATTTAATCTATTGTTGATTCCCTCCAATGTATTTTTAATTTCAGGTATTGTATTCTTTATTTCTGCCTGGTTCAGTTTTACAATTTCTATCTTCATTTTATGTTTTCTGTCTCCATTTTTATGCTTTGGTTGAGTTTATCCCTGAGATTATTTAACATACTTATAACCACTTGTTTTGAACTCTGCCTCAGTAGATTGCTTGTCTTTATTTTGTTTAGTTCATTGTCTTGAGCTTTGGTCAGTTCTTTTATTTAAGACCTATTTCTTTTTTCCTCCATTTGCTGCTTCCCTGTGTTTGTTTCTGTGTATTAGGTAGAGCTGCTGTATCTCCCAGTTTTAGTAGAATGGTCTTAGATCTAGTTATCCTTTGGGACCTAGTGGTGCAGTCTTCCTGGTCACCTTGTCTGGACACACTATATGTGTCCCTAATGTGGGTTATGTGTGCCCTCAACAGTAGTTGAGCCTTGCTTGCTGTTTGCACATCAGTGGGAGGTGTGTATCCTTACGCTGATTGGTTTTGAGGACTGGCTGTTACTATAGTGGAGGAGCTGTTGAGAAAGGGCTGATGCTACAGAGCAAGATTTGTTTAACTGGGGCTCTGGTGCCTGCCCAGTCTGCCCTTTGGTTGTATCATTTTGTAGAGGTGGTTGGGTGGTGCTCTGATGTGGTCTGAAGCTGGCCACAGGATGTATTGGTTCTGGGGCCTCTTTGGAAGAGGGGCTGTATTGCAGGCCAAGGTCAGCAGCTGCCTGTGCCCTGCCTGAAGCCACTTGGTATGAGCTACAAAGGGATCTATAGTTGATTGCCACTTTTGATGGGCTTGGAGGTACCTGAGAGAGGTGCTATAGGGCAGGGGTGGCCAACGTTTCTGTATATAAGATCTACTTTTTATCTTAAAAGTGTGTCGCGATCGACTTGTTGTCATAGGCGTAGTCTAAGGGGGAAGAAGGGGTGTGAAATGCATACTATGTTTATACACTGTGTTTCAGTATAAGGTGCATTCCAGCGAGGTATGGGTAGATAAGTAAAATATATGTTCAA
>PVKE010026212.1:0-22470 GCA_004027555.1 Craseonycteris thonglongyai
CTCATCTTTTCTTTTGATAGTATTTTCTTTACAACTTGCAACCATCGTCCGTTTCTTTGGGAAGTCATGGCTGAGCTGAGCTGAGATGAGGGATGTGTGTGTGTCCACACATGTACCAATGTGAACACGCATACATTTATGTGTGCTTGTATTTGCATGCATGGGGGTATTTTAAGGAGGGGGACGAGCATTCTAGAAGGCCCTGAGTTGCAGTGGTCGGGAGGGGAGGAGCCTGGTGCCTTTAAGGAGCTGAGAAAAGCCTGTGGCTGTTGGAGGTGAGGCTGGGAAGGAAGTGAGGAGCTAGGTCACCGAAGGCCTCAGAGACCGGCTGGGGCAATTTGACCTTGGTCTTTAGGATAATGGGAGGCCACAGAAGGTTTGTAAGCTTGAAGGTGACAGGGTCTCATTTGCATTTTGAAATGATGATTCTGACTGCTGCACTCAGCAAAGACAGTGAGAAGGCAAGAGCCCAGGCAGGGAGACGAGGATGGTATAAGGAGGACTATCTCACTGTAATCACAGGGGAAGAAAGATGTTCAAAACACGAGTAGGTGAAAAACAAAATGAAAACAAGTTGCATAAACATAAGGGTGATTCCACTTGTAATTTTCAAAAGAATATGCCTAGATGAATATGCCTAGATATATTCCTACCACAGAAGGTTGTGCAGGCATTACAGGTTTCCAGCCTGTTGCTATTACTGACTCTTCATTCTTGAGTGGGACGCGTCCTGGACTTGGGTCCACAAGCGTGGGCCACTGCTCCTAATCACTGACCTTGGGCTTTTCTGTGCCTCAGTTTTCTCGTCTGTAAAATGGGGCTATTGGGCCAGATGAACTCCAGGTGTGAATTCTTTCTACTGGATTCTTGTAAGTTGGGGCAGAAAGAACTTGCAAAGAAGAGGGGAGGCTTCATACACGAGACAGGCAGGTTGTGTAACCCCAGCTCTGTTTCAACATTGGAGTTAGGGTGACATTCTAGAAGCGCAGCAGCAGGACAGAGAGGGAAGGAGTGAGAACATCTCACAGGGCAGCCTGCCGGTGGGAGGAGTGGGCAGCTGTCTCCGTGCTGAGATTTGTCGCCTGGCTGGACCAAAATAGCCCCATCTCCTGGCCTGCTCAAGGAGGCTCCTTCCTGGTAGACATGAAATCCACCCAGACAGGGCTGGAGCTAGATGTGCGTCAAGCTACTTCCCTCTAAGCAGACCACGAGCCCCGACGAAGTAACTACACTGGTGGAAATGAAAGAAGGGGGCCAGAGGCAGGAAGGACTCAAGGCATGGCCAATTTTGGAAGGGGGAGTCTTGGAGGCCCTCCCACCCCCGTCTGTTATGACTGGCCTGCTTGGGGTGAGGTGTAAGCAGCAGGCTAGGGTATTGTTTATATAAGGCTGCACCCTAGAACACAAGTTTGCAGGACACAAACAGGTATTCTCCAAAATGGGAATGCCACGGTCAGATACATTGGGAGAAGCAGTGGCTTAAACAAAGTTGAGCAGGTTTTTCTATCCTAGGACTTTTCGAGTTTTATTAAGCTAACTTCATGACTCCTTGAGGAGGAGGAAAATATTACACTGTGTATCCACCTTTTTGAAAAGACAACTTTTCAAGAGAGTCTTCTCCAATCACACCATAGGAACAATAGGGGAGGCTGTAAAACGAGGCTTGGGTCTGACTCCCACCTGGGCTCCCAGCACCGGCTGCCCTGAGAGGTCCGCAGTGGGTGCGTGACGATTACTGAATTGCAAACTTCCAAACCAGTTCTGCCTATTTTAAGATGTGGCTGGGCACACCCCTGCATGCTTAAATCCCCATCTCTTATGGACTGAATGTTTGCGTCCCCCCCAAATTCATATGCTGACTTCTGAACCCCCAGTGCACTGGGACTGGAGGTGGCTAGGCATCTCAGAGGGAGACATGTCTGTAGAGTGGAGAGTTGGAAGCCTGGCTGATGAGGATGACGAAGATGACGCACGGAGAGGGACGCACGGTGGCAAGCAGAGACAACTTTTTAAGGGGCGTTGCTCTAAAGGAGGCAGAGGAATGGGGGAGGTCCCTGGAGGGGCTGTGGGCGTCAAGGTGATGGGAGATACTATAGCGAGTCTGTCGGCCTAGGGGACCGATCCACTGAAGGAGGACTGGCTGTCCCACAGGAGAGCATGGGGACAAAGATGTCAACAAAGTTCCCGAGCAGCAGAGAAGCAACGGGGTACCCTGAACAGATGGAAGTGGTGGGCTTTGTCGGGTCATCAGTGGGGACTTGAGATTTGTGGCCCAAAAGCCTTGTCTGTGTCTTTTTTTTTAAGTCACAATGAGCAGGTGGGTGTGTTGGAACGTTGGATGGATGAGGACTCAGGACTGAGGTGGAGCCTGAGGTTGTGACTCCACAGAAACGCAGCTCAGAACTTCGCTGACTTCCTGAAGGCTCTCGGTACCCTGGCTTTCTGGCCCTGTTGCCTTCACACCCTAAAGGCCTCGGTGGTGGCAGAAACACATGGTGCTGGTTACCAGGGCAGATTTTTGAATGGGGCCTATCGCAGACTATTGGGATCCAAATCTTTGCGGATGGGCCCAGTAGCGTCTACAATTGAAGCAAGGGCCCTGGGGCTCCCAGCCTGGCTGGGGTTGAGAACCGATGCCTTTGGAGTGTGTCTGTTTACTTCTAAAAGGAACCTTTACTTAATTCTCTGTCCTAGGTCATATTAGTGACTTAGTTTGCAGAAACCGCCAGGAAATTTTGATTCTTCCTCCTGGTCGGCACTACACCTTTTCCTTTCCTTTTTCTTTGTTTAAATTTCCCATCCCTCCTGAAAAGCTACCACTGAGCAATGTCCTCCCAGTGGAAACGCCTACAAGAAGCTAATGTTTGGTATCTGGAGGTTCCCGGTGATGTGTTTGGCTAAGAAAGCAGAGCTTTGTGGACTCCTAAATAAACTCAAAGGACAGATTCTTCTCTCCTGGAAAGGGTATTTCCTAACAGGAAAACCACCTGTTTTTCTACCACCACCCTCAGCCCCACAATATATGAAAGCTTGTTTGCCTTTTCCTTTTAGTCACGAACACCTGCCATTGGCCTTCACAGAGGTATCTGTAATGCTCGGAAAGTTATTTTACATCAGATGTCAAATAAAACGAGGGCCCGCAGGGTACATGTTCAGAGATCCATTCCTCTTGTCAATGGGGTAATGCCAGCTGTTGTGAGAAAGACTGGTTTTGCTCCATTGATGACCCGGCCACCCTGGTCTGCTTTCAGTTTCCTTTTCAGGCCAAGGGTTTTCCTGCCCCAGGGCCTTTGCCGGAGCCACCCTCTCTACCTGCAAATCTCCTTCGTCCACCCCCATTTCACGTGGCTGGTTCATTTTCATTCTTATGGCCTCTGTTTAGATATCACCTCCTCAGAGAGGCTTCTCTAAGGATCATATCTACTGTAGGCTTTCTGATCACTCTCACATCCCCCAGCTCTTCTTTCAGCTCCATAATAGTTTTCCCTTTTGTTCTTGTTACAGTTTGTAATTATTTTGTTATTTCTTAATTATCACCAATACCCTCCAATGGATTGTAAGCAATAAGCAGGCAGGACCACATTTGCTTCGTCCATTATTTTGTCCCCAGGGTTTGGCACGTTGTGGGTCCTCAATGTATTGAATGCCTGATTTGAATATGCTTAAGATGGGGAAGGGTGTGATTCAACTACATTTTGGGTCCTGTCCCTTCTGTACCATTTGGGGTTAGGTTCAGCAGCAGGTGACAACATCAGATGAGTTGTGATTCTCTCCCATTTCACTCCAGGGGAGGCATGAGGCAAGAGGCCAGGAGAATTGCTCCATGGAAGCTGAAGGAGAACCATATAAACCCCCGATCCGCGTCATAAAGCCCAAGTTCCTTGATGGAGTCGCCAAGCACCATCGTGATCGGCCTGGGACCTATGTTTCCAGCTTTAGCTCTTCCTTCTCCATGTTCCCTCTGCTTCAAATTGTCCTCACCTCAGTGCCTTTGCTTGTGCCCTTTTCCTGCCTGGAGAGCCCTTCCTTTTTCTCTCTGCATGTGGGACTTGAACCTCCTTCGGAGTCCAGAGTCAAAGTCATCTTCTCCAGGAGGTCTCCATCAACGCCATTATCCGCATTCATCTCTCTTTGCTCTGTAGTCCCAGGGCATCTCATTTATGCCACTTATACCACCTTCTTGTTATTTACACGACTCTGAGGCAGACACTGATGGCTGCCTTGCCGATGAGAGGGAGGCCTGCATGAAAGGAGGTAGGATAGCTGGAGGCTAGGAGGGAGGGAGAAGATCCACGCAGGGCCCTGTTGGCTTGGAGCAGCCTGGTAGCTGCTCTCTCCACATAGACATGCGCTCTGGTGGCCACTGGCCTGACCCCTGGCATCAGTTACACTGGGTCCACCTCTTATAATTACATTGCCTGCCTGGCCCTTGCAGGTGTTTGGCCTTGTGACCTGTGTTTACAGCCTCCCTGGGATGTGGCTGAGCTCACTTTGCCTGAAACACCTCCAGAGACAAAGAAATGCCCTCGTGTGGGCCAGCCCGTGGACTTCAAATGTCACCATTCATCTTCCTGTAACGTGCACTTGGTGGCCCCAGCCCTGTCTCTCGGGGTCGGTCACACAGATGATGCTCGCTGTGCTTGCACACGACAGCTCTTCTGACATGTATAGTCAGATGTGTCACCATGGTTTCAATCTCGTCTCTCTAGTAAACACTCAGGAACTCTCAGTGGCTTTTATGAATGATGTTAATAGCGTTATGACTGATTCTTAAAGGCCAGCTGTGACCATTTGGCAAATGAAGTAAGCCTGGGTCAGCAGAAGGAAATCAGAGTGTCAGAATTTTACGGTCACTTCCGAGCTCGTTAGCCCAGGATGAAGAGACAGCCTTGTTGACCAGCGGACAGAGGCAGCTGGAAGGGTGGTGCTGAGTCTCAGGCCACAGCTGGGCTCACCGGGGAGGGATATTGGGGTGGATTTGTGATGGCTGCCGGGAGAGGAAGAAGGGCTGTCAGTCATTTGCAATCTCTGATGTTACCCAACATTAAAGGCCCAGAGAGGTGGACAAGGTCCTCTGGGGGAATAGGGAGCAGTATGAGATCTAGAATTCCTGACTTCTGTTCTTGAGTTTTCTCCCTATTGACCAAGCTGCCTCATGCTGTTGGTGTCTGCGAGGGGAATTCAGAGGCCAGTGGAATGCTCATCAAGACAGTGGTGGCATTTTGTTGCTGTTCTCTCATTTTCTTACCTATTAGCTATCTCAGCTCCCTCCTCCGAAGGCTGCCTTTTACGTTAATCTTCCTATGCATCTCTTTCCCTAGTGAGAGAAGAAAGAACTGTCCTGCTTCTTCCGCTGCTACTCTTTTCGGAAAAGCACAATAATCAGTCTTTAATGAGCTTGTGATTCTGAACCGAGGTATAATAATTTCGGTGACTTTGCAGCTTCCGTTGATGGAAACATATTTATTTTAGAAGCTGATGACCTGTGGGGACAGACTATTATTCTAAATATCATGGTGAGGTCATGGGAGCTGATAGAGGGCTTGGAGAGATGGGGAGTGGAGGGGAAAGAACCAGTGAAAATTAGAACTGCATATGAATGAAAATAGACTGCTTTCTATTCTGAGCAAGAGATCTCGGCTTTGTGATTCTTAAGAGGTGTTGAAGTAAATGTACACAGATGGAAGCTTCTCCCTCTGGCTCAGATCTTTGCCTAGTATTCTGTTGGGTGACATAAGGGATGGCAGCTAAGGTCGGCCTTAAGGCTTAGGTGAGAAGACTAGCAGGTTCTAGGAGTAAAAATGGAATGGTCAGTGATTATATGTCATATCTTTATAGAATCTTAGACTCATCCCTGTATGTAAATTTTACATTCAGTACTATACATTCTTTTATATAAAAGCTAGATCAGCAGAAAATGAACTATAAACAGACAAAAGTGCATAGTCACCCATAATCCCATTCCTCAGTCATTATCACTAAGGATATGTATTTTGTAAGATGGGGCTTTTAGTAGACATATTCTTCTTCAATCTAATTTTTTTTCACTATATAGTATGTTGTAACCATCTGCCTTGGCCAATAAATATAGATCTGTGATGTCCTTTTGAACATTTATTGATTATGTTTGAAACAGCTATTTCTACCTTCTCATTTCTTCACAGAATCCAGAATTTCCAAGCTAAAGGTTTCAGGTGAGTCGTCCTATCCCCAGCTCCCAAGTGGACTTTGATTAGATGGAGCCAATCAGCTTCTCTTATTTCCCAGACCTTGGTGACTGGTTCAGGGATGGGTACTTGTCTCAGGATGGAGCTAAGAGGAGACATTTGCTGAGGATCGTTGGGTCAGAAAGCTTTTCTCTCTTTCATGGAAGCTTCTGGAATTGATGCTTTCTTTTACCTCAGGTGGTGGGGTATAAGAAGGTGAGATTAGAAGCCCAGTGGTCATTGTTACTAAAAGGGTGTGTGTGTGTGTGTGTGTGTGTGTATGGGGGTGTCCAGCTGGGACTGAAGGTATATAGAGCCGAGTTGAGAGTACGGTAGAAAACAGCAGAGCCCAAACCCCATCTGGAAGCTTTAGATTAAACCATGCCTGAGGCTCATGCCACCGCTAGACTTTTCAGTTAAATGAGTCAGTAAATTTAAGCCCCTTTGAAGCCTATGACCTGTTACTGACAACTCAAAGCATCCTAACTAATATAACCATTTAAAATAGTGGTATAATATCCTACTACATGAGTGTGTTCAAATATTTTCATGCCTACCACCCAATTTAAACTTTAAGCAGTCCTATGAAGTAAATAAGTATCTATTTGGCAAGTGGGTAAACTGAGGCCCAGAGGGGACAACTGATCTATCCACAGCTAGTTAGTGGCAGAATCAGGTTCCTTGACTGTTTGAGCAGAGCTTGTAATAACCAATTATACCATAAGGCAGAGAGATTAGGGACCAGTGAAAAGAATATTAATAGTTCTGAAGGATGGGACCACATTATTAGGCAGACAGTTAGGATGTAAAAGTGAGCTGTCATGGGAATTAGCTGTCCCTTGGATTTGAAACTTTGGCTATAAGGTATGAAAAGACTTAGGTTAGAGCCGTGATTCTCAAACTGTAGTCTGGGGCCCTCTGGGTGTTCTGAGCTCTTTTTAAGAGGGTTGTGAGATCAAAACCATTTTCATAATAATGTCAAAATATTTGCTCTTCCATTCTCATTTTCTCATAAGTGTCCAGTGAAATTTTCTTGGGGCTACATGACCTGTGAGAGACAATGAACTAAATGCAGGAAAAAAATATCCAAAAATCCAGCTATCTTCTTAATAAACCAGAGGTTAAAGAGATTTTCAGGAATGTCAAACAATGCTACTCTTTTTACTACCTAGTATTAAAAATAACTCAAAAATGCTTTAGAGAGCAGTAAAGCTGTTTTCATTCTGGGGAATGAAGATTTGTCTCAGTTTGGGTTCAGCTTGAAGCTGAGCTGGAGGTCCTCATTTTAGGGAGCAGGCCATTTATGTAGGAAGTGATCGAAATTTAAATTCTGATTATCCAACGAGCTCAAGGGGCTACTCTAGATGAGAATTTCCTGAGTGTGGATTAGTGAGAAGAGAGTGTTGCCAGGGATGACCCATAAAACAGGGTTTTATGGTGAAATAAGTGGGAGATGCTGGGACAAAAAGGCCTTTTTGCTGCAGGACTTGTTGGGGCCTTTGCTGTCCTGCTTATGCACACTGAGAATTTCTGAGAGGGATGCGTAGCACAGTCCCATTGTCCCTCCAAAAGGACTTTGTAGGATTGGTACTCTAGTGAGCACTCTGGGACATGCTGGATAATCCCAGAGGCCATTTCAAGCGATCAAGCTAGTGATTTCTATGATCTCATTTAATATTTTCCCCAAGTCAAGAAGATGAGATACAGTGTTTAAGATCATTTGTCAAAACCGAGGAGTCAGTTATGGGCAGAACTGGAACTCAAATCCAAAGCACTGGAGACATGTTTTCCTCTCTACAGTGTGAGGAGGGCAGGCATCATGGATTGACTTGTGCCTCCCCAAAAGATCTGACAAAGTCTAACCCCAGCAACTAATTTGGAAATAGGACCTTTACAGGGTAACTAAGTAAAAATGGTCAGTAGGGTGGGCCCTAATCCAAACGTGTGTCCTGGGAAGGGGAAATGTGGACACAGGTTCTCATCGACGGAGACGATGTGACGCACAGGGAGAATGTATGTGGGGGTGGGCGGGGGGCTGGCTGGGGCTTGCAGAAGCTGAAAGATGGAGAACCTTTCTCCTCTAGGTTTCAGAGGAAACATGGCCATGCTGCCGCCTTGCTTTTGGATTTCTAGCCTCCAGAGCTGTGAAACAAAACATTTCCGCTGCTCTAAGCCACCCGCTCCGTGGTCCTTTGTCATCACAGACCCGGTAAACGAGGGCAGCACACTGCTGCTTCCAGGCTTTGCATCAGTCAGACCCGAGTCTGCGCTCAGAGCACGGCCGTGCACAGCTGGATTGTAGGGACTGCTATGGGCCTCAGCCCCTGAGAGATTGTGCTTCTGCTTAAGAGCTGAGAACAGGGGTCTCCATACCTCCCTGGAACCCCGCTTTCCTCCTCCCCTGACTTCTTGTCTCGGCAACAAACAGGACACCTAGTGCTCTGATCTATCTGTGGAAACCTCTTGGATGCTCCCTGCCCTGGGCAGGGCTCCAGCCTCTGACCACATTGAGTCACTTCTGCATCGTCATGAAAAGACTTTCCGACAATGTGTCCATCACAGGTTGCTGAGAGGATAGGGGCACGCAAACAGACTGAATTCCTGGACTGACTATAAGATAGGCAAGGCACTCCCATTTTACTGATGAGAAAAATGAGGCCCAGATGGATGACGGGACTTTTCCCGAGGTCATAGAATTCCTGGTAGAACTTAGATTCTCCTGAAGGCAGGAGCTTCCAATGGGAAAGACTCCTTGTCGACCTGAGAAAACAGGTACAAGGCAGTGGGTCCCTGGAGGGCAGAGGAAGGGGCAGCTGCCTAAGGAAAGTGTTGAAAAATGGAAGCTTGCGGGGTGGGGGGACAAAGACCCCAGCTTTGGAGTCAGAGCCAGGTCTGAATCTAGGTTCTTCCGCATACTAGAGGCATGACTGGACAAGCTGCTCTCTGTGCCTCAGTTGATCTAGTAAACAAAGAGAATAATTGTACCTACTTCATTGGGCCGTTCTGGCCGTTAAATGACCGGATGTGTGTAACTGATGTGGTATCCGCTCTGCGGGAATCGTTCAGTGAGTCACAGGTATGGTCATGCCGGTGGTGGCTATTCACAGCCTTCAGTCACTCTGCACCTGTGCCTGGAGCTGACCTGGTGAACACTGCTTCCTCTGTGGTAGGTTGGCTCGGTTTTGGAAAGAAGAGGACCACACTGACGAGGAGTTGGAGGTGGCCAGGTCAGGAAAGGCCCCAGTCAGCTTGTGGGAGCTGGACAGCGATGGGAGATCCAAGCCCACAGAAGCGATGTCTACAGCTTCACTCTAAGGGTTTGTGAACAAGACGAAACGGAACATGGTAAGAAGTCTCCCAAATGCTCTCAAGTGCTGCCCAGCCTGGATTGGTTTTCTGAGCCACTTTGAAGCAGCTTCATGGCCCCCTCCCTTCAGAGGCAGGGTGCTGTGACCCTTTGGGGGCAAGAATCCACCCTGAGCCATGTAGCAACTGCCAGACCACACTTGTTTTCCCAGGCAGGTTCCTCCTGGCCCCACCCCCGTGTCGCTCACACTAAACTGCACCAAACAGTGAAGAAACAGGAATGACACGCAGGGTCAGGGAACTGCTCTGCAGAAGGTGAATATTAACCCTGTAGCCCCTCAGGTATTGAATAAGTGACACTCTTGCTTAAGAGTCTTCCATGGCTCCTGATTGTCTACACCTTAAGGCTTAGGAGATGAAGCAAAGGACCTCATTCAAGACTGGATCAGGCCTCAGTCTTCCTCTGTATCCTGCCCCTTGCTGGATCCCACATGAACCCCCCCTCCAGCCATACCCAGGTTTTGTAGTTCCTCAAATGTACCGTGTCTTTGCTTGTGCCCATGGGAGAGACTGGTGTAACGAAGACATGATATTCAGTATGTATCTGTTGAATCAAATCATACTTTATTTTTTCCTCTTCTCATGTTTAAAATGCACAATAAAGACTAGACAGTATAGCTATGGAGACTCTGCCTTAAGCAACAGGGATTCTTGAATAAGCTTCTGATACTTCCTGTTGGTCTCAAGCCAGGGTTGGTTGTACCATTAAAAAGAGCAAATTGGAGCTATTGTCCTGTCCTTTGTCTCGTGGTGAATAGCCCTGGAATGGGATATACCACCCACCTCTAGGCTCCATCACGCTTTGCCTCCCATTCTGCATTACTCTCTCAAGTGGGGGGAGGGGAGTGCTATGGAAGAAGCCTGGTATACCAGAGAGTGAAACAACATTTTGCAAGAAGGCATTTGTCTTTTCTCTGTAGGAAACCAATTCATGCTGCCCCTGATTTGGTGGCTAAAACCATTTTGGATGTAGGATTCTTGGGTTAAGAAAGACCCATTAGCCCTGTGGTGTTAGCAATAATAGGGTCTATGTCAGTTCTCAGCTCAGGGCATTTTTACCCTCCAAGGGATTCTTGGCAATATGCAATGCCTGGAGCTGACTTGGGGTGTTTTTCTCCTCATGATCTCATGACAGCTAATATGGAGCCCCCTTGGAGAAGTCTTCCCTGTCCATTGTACAGTCACTCTGTGACAATCACTTCAATTAATAATATTCTTCACAGCACTCAACCCCATCTGAAACCAGCTTATATATTTGTGTACTTGTGTCTGTCCACACAAGGATGTTAAGTGCATGGCAGCAGGACTTACACCTGTCCTGTTGACCCTACATCCCAGTGACTTTGGCAATGGCGTCAGTGGGGAACGCTCATCCTGGGTGGAGGAAGGAATGACGGGAGACTGTCTGCCCATCCTCATCTATTCATTCTTCACTCCCTGTCTATATTTCACCTCCTTAGGCCTATGCAACTGCTTCCTTTTTTTTTGCCTCTTCTCACACTATAACGCTGAGAGATTTTTATTTTCCTCTGTCATGTATTTGGATTCTGGGGGCCTTGTGCTGACCTCTCTGCCCTACTGTAACCCCCTTGAGGACAAGGACTGGGAATTGCTCTGATTGTATTTACTGGTCTCCACCCGCTGCTCACAGTGCTGCGGAGTGCTGCTTAGGTATTTGTCCATGCCCGGTGCACTGAATTCCACTTTGATGGCTGCCCCCAGTGTGAACAGGAAGTTTTCTTCTCCTTGGGCATCTTTAAGGTAGGGACCCAGTCTTTAGTAAATTATTCTTCACATCTTTTAGTGAATTCTCAAGCAGACACATGATTGTTAAGGCAAGAGATTGTTGAGTCAGGCTATTGTCTGAGCTCCTCTAAGTGCATATATATCCTCAGCAGAATCAGAGCAACTCTGAAAGGATAAGTAGAGAGCTATGAAAATTACACAATTCCATGCTATCAGTGAAACATGATTTCTGATCTTTGCTCAGTTGCTCTTCTAAGCTTGGCCCAAACAATGTTCTGAGACTCTCTTGGACTAGAATAATTCTACCTACGAATAGTAAGCATTAAATTCAAGAGTCAGAACTGGAAGGGATCTTAGAAATAATCTAACTCAACTCTCCTTAATAAGAAATGAGGAATCTGAAACTTTAGGAGGAGTTGTACTCGGCATGATGCAGAATTAGGGGCAGATGTGGGCAACCCAGGAAGGCTTCTGGACCCTTGGTCAGTGCTGTTTTCATCTCAAGGTTAGTCCCTTCATCCCAGCAGCTCTCCTGACGCGGTTACCTATGGGTATCAATCCTACCTGCACCCTGGCTGGTGGGATGGGGACCTGCCCCATGGCCTGATTTCAAGGACATCAGAAAACCTATCTCCTCTCCCTGGCCCACTATCCCCTCTGGCCATTCATTGCGGCCACAAATCGCACCATAAGACACAAGCTACTGGACATGTGGACATATCTGTCTTTAGACCAAAGATTGCAACTTCAGAAGACTCTGGGGGCTGAGCAGGCAACGTAAATGGCAAGTTGGTATGGGTGGGGCTGTGGGGGTTTGGAGAGTGCAGGACATGTCCAAAGGGACCAGAGGGACAACTGTGGCTGCCCTCCAGCTAGAGGGGTCGTATCTTCTGTGTTTTCAAGAGCAGCCAGAAATGCAATTTAATTTTTCATTTCAATTCTTCTGAATTTTAAGCCATGACAACAACCATAACAAAAATGTTAAAGTACTATCATACTATCGCAAGAGAGAGTCCCCCTCTGCAAGCTGGACTTTGTCTTTTACATAGGAGCGTGAAGTTATCCATCTATTGATGCCTTCCAATGGACAGAGGGTGAGAGAGATCAAAGAGAAAAAATATTTCCTCAGGAACTGCATGGAAAGGCAAGTTGGGTGCCAAGCGCAGGGCCAGGATTCAGGGGAGGGCAGCAAGGAGCCTACACAGCTAAGTCTACAGAGGTGCCCACTGTCACGGATTACCCTGAACTTGCGTGACCGGAGAGTGAGAGCCTCCTTCAATTTTGCACCCTACACGCCTGAGTGTGGGGGTGTGTGGAAGGGAGCAAGGAAGGCCTGGCCTGAGTCAAGGGAATCATATCTATGGGTCAGGATGAGTGGCAGAGACCTTAGGGAGTGCACAAAGTGTGTGACAGCCGCAGAAGGCCAGTTTTACAGGCAGCATGATTTTAGTGACTTCTCAGACAAGGAAGGAGCTGGGCTGAGTGTGTCCTGGGCTTATAGCACCTCCGTTTGCTTCCCCAGTCCTGACACACCTTCTGGAAGCCTTGACTTCATCTGGCCCCAACTGCCCTCAGTGGAAAGTGTGAGAAAGCAAGGAGCAGCCGTTGTTTTTATCTCCAAACCAAGCAAGGAAAAGCATGGTCAACACGATGCAGGAGTGTAAGGCCTCAGTGTGGCCCCGGAGCGGGCGAATGGGGCGGGGGGTGTCTGCTAACCCAGAGGCCCCAGGAGCTAGCACAGGCCTCAGCCTCCTGTGCACCCTGTCCAGGGCAGGGCACACAGGTTGCCCTTGAAGCACCAGGATAATTACGAGGAGAGGCAGGCTGAGCCTTTGCGGAGCAGGCCTCCCTGCGTCCCGAGTGGCTCTTGGCAGGAACCTGGGGGAGCAAGGCTCTGGGCGGCTCTTCCTCATGCGGCGCTGGCTCTCCAGCCAAGTGCCTGTGGTTTGGGCCCAGCGCTGAGGATAGCTGGGTTTGTTTTGGTGTTCAAACCAGGGGGCTTTGAAAAAATAAATTGTGTGTTTGTGTGTGTGTGTGAGAGAGAGAGAACGAGAGTGCGCGTGTGCTTCCAGTGGGAGCCCTTGAAGGCTCTGACCCTGCCTGCTCTCTCTCAATGTCAGAGAATCCACGTCTGACAGGAGCCGGCAGTTAGCGAGCAGCCCCTGGGAAATGAGCAAGCCATGTCATGGGAGTGGGACCAATTATCCCCAAGATATGAGGAGGGTCCACGGAGCCTCTGTGTGGGGGTCACTGGGACCCCTCATTTACCTGGATCCTTGCTGCCAGCTCCTTGCTGTTTTGAATACGTACCTGTATGTGACCCATGCAGCTTGAGGGAGCCGGAGGGGAGGAGGGACCCTGGGGGACAGGAGAGCTGTGACAGCTATCTGCCAATGCAGGATGCTAGAAAAGCTGTCAACTGGAAATGAGAAAAAGTAGACTTCTCTGGGACCCCAGACTCCATAATTAGTACTAGAGGTGGAGATAAAGCAGGTACAGTTTTCTTTTTTTTTTTTTTTTTCTGCTAGCATAAGCAAAACAACAATGAACCCATTTTTTCTTTCTTTTTAAAACAATCAGAAATACTTGCCAATTGCGTCGGGTCTCATGACATCCTCAGACAAGGCCCCGTGAACCCCTCCCCCTCCCCTATCTAAATTTGATCCTCCCCCCAGTTATTCTGCGCCATCCATCTGTATATTTCCTTCAAGTTGCTCATCAAAGTCAGTAAATGTCATGCCTGCCGCCTGCTCACTAGTGGGGTTTCCGTCTACCTGTCTGAGCGATACGTGCCATGAAGGTGGAGGCCCTTCCAGCTCGTTCATCCTCGCTTCTCCAGTGCCCTCGCCCGGGGCCTGGCACAGGCAGGAACCCAATAAACAAGTCGTGGACTGGATGAACGGAGAATGTGAGTGACTACATCAGGAGCAAATGTTCCCCCGGGTGGGAGGACTTAAACAGAGCACCGAGTTTCCAATAATGAGGGCTGCTAGAAAGCCCTCCCTTCTCTTCCCTGCATTGGTTCCTTATACCAGCTGCGGTGACAAATAGACCCAAACAGCTGAATGGTGCCATCACAAAAGAGAGTTATTTTTGTGTAGGTAAAGTCTCAGCTGGCTATTTCTGATGGACTAGCAGCTATTCTCTAGGGAGCTGTTCAAGGGCTCAGACCTTTTTCATCTCCTGGCTCTATCATCTTCGTTATGTGGGCTGTGAGGTCACCAGAACAATGGCCGCAAGCAGTTAGAAGAAAACAGTGATGCAAAGGCCATGCTTGGAAGAGGGACGCATCCCCTCCATCCATGCTCCACTGGCCAGTGCTCCATTGTATCTCGTGGGGTTTGGGTGACGGCCCAGGGGAGAGGGATGAGTTCGATTCCTAATATGTCAGGTTGTGCCAGGCTTGCACTTGGGCAGGAGGTGAGAGCAAGTGGCTCTGGGAGCCACTCTAGTTCCCAGAATCAGTGTTTGAAGGGTTGTGTTTCCCTTTTGCAACAACTTAGTAGGAAAGGAGAAGTTAGGGTCTTTTTTCTTTTGCTCAAGACACCCCATAGCTTACCTGGTGTGTCATTATGGACAGTGAGAGCATTTGCTTAGGCAACTACAAAAATACCCGAGTCAGAGACCTGTCTAGGAATCCCAGCTTTATCACTCCTTAGGTACATGGCATTGGGCGAGCGATCTAACCTCTCTGGGCCTCTACTTCCTTCTCTGTAAAATAAGGAAATAACAATATTACTTGTAATATCTACTTTGCAACGCTGTGAGGCTTTAAAGAGCAGAGTGGTGCATTTACTCTCATTGTCCTAAGTGCCTTATTTTTATCATCTTTTTAAAGTTTTCACAGCAACTCTATGAAGTAGATACTATTATTTGCCCTAGTTTTATAGAGGAGAACATGGAATCACTGAGAGATAAAGCAGTTTGCCCAAAGTCATGCAGCTGATAGATTGGGAACAGGGACTTGGACAACGTTATTCAAATCCAGAGCACACAAGGTAGGTAACAGATGATAACAACGTCGCAGGAGGATGATTTTTTGTTGTGGTAATTGGCTCTGGAGGCTAAACGAGTCCTAGACTTACTTATAATATTAGTCATGATTTGAAAAACATTTCACAGTCTGTAAAGTATCTTTACGGCTCTGAGTTTGATAGGTCTTCACAATACCTCTGAGGTCCTTTCACTATGGTACCCCTTTTATAGAGGGTAAAAATGAGCCTCAGAAAGCAAGGGTCATTGGTTCAAAGTCACACAGCCAGAAAACAGTGGAGTTGGTTTTCAAACTCTCACTTCAGACAAGGCCGTTGGCTGCTTAAATTTAAGCTAATATTTGTTAAGCACTTAGAATGGTATCTGGCACATAGTAAGCACAATATAAGTGTTTATTAAATAAATAAATGAAATAAATATCACCCCCCACTGACCTCTTCTACAAATATTTCTCCAGCACCTGCTACCACCTGGGAAGTTAGTGGGGGGTTGTAGCTGTGAGCCTGGGTCTCTTGTCCACACCCCAATCCCAACATTTGCCCAGCGTCTTAGGTGGCCTCTTTTTTTTTCTTTAGGCTGCCTCTTGAATGGGCTGGTTTGTTCACCTCCCCTCACTCCAGTCTGCTCTTTGGGGCAGCTTCTCCTAGAATTAAAAAAAAAAAAAAAAAAAAGGCAGCTTCTTGTTCTTTACAGGCCCCTGCTTACTATAATCCAATGGAATCCTCTTCTAGAAAGGTTGTTAACTACTAGTGATATGATGAGTCACAATGTCCTCCCCAAAACCATTCTAACAAGGGCTTCAACTAACCCAAAGAGATGATAAGGCAGAATTTCAGGCTTCTCCGCAGGCCAATGGGAGACACTGTTGGATGAGAGGGTCTGAAATCACAGAAACCTGTGAAGGAGGGTCTAAGGCAGTTTAGGTTTCTGTGAAGTCCATTCTGATGAGACAGAAGATGCTTCTCTGTCCCTCCACCCCTCTCCTAAGAGGTCTTCTTTAAGTTGCTTTAGAAGATTCCTAACATTCCTTGTCCAATGGGACCCCAAGTGATTTCTAACTCTTGTTTTTAATGGGACAGACCCAGAAATTTCTGCACAATGTGAAATAAAATTGGGGAATGTAAAAAGGGTGTCCCAAAATTCACGCAAGAAGTAATTTTGATAGACGACACAAGAATAATTAAAAATTGTAAATTTTCATTGCTCAACAATGAAAACACATTGTTCTTTCATGTAGTGCTCCATTTTTAATAACCCTGAACTGTCAGCTGTCACGCTGTCCTTTTTCTTTGTTGGCAACACTTTACTGCACAAATGACGCAAAATTCAAATCTTGAGTGAATTTTGGGACACCCTTATATACATGTATTCAACAAATTTTATTGAGCCTCTGTTATGTGTTAGGTACTGTTTTAGGAGTTAAGGAGGCAAGGATGGGTGAGCAAGCCATGGCCTCCTGAGGACTTGGAGATGACCTGTGAAAAGTAGTTCCACCTTTTGAACCTAAAGTGGGAGCCACCGTAGGTGATCCCTTAAAGCAGAGTTGTCCAATCTTTTGACTTCCCTGGGCCACACTGGAAGAAGAATTGTCTTGGGCCACACATATAAAATACACTAAAGACAGCTGATGAGCTAAAAACAAGATAAAAAAAAAAAAAAAATCTCATAATGTGCAGGCATTAAAAAGAATTAAGACCAAGCAGCAACCAAAAACACCCCACTTTTATAATTAAGTAAAATTTGAATGATATAAAACTATATCTCTACTTGGATTATAGCTGTGTAAAATTTTGTGAATATGCACAAAAAGAATTGGAAGGGAACTTGGAAAAATATTAAAGCGGTTTACTTTGTAATGTAGTCTGTTCTTTATCTAAAAAAAACAACAACAACGCATTTCTGTTGTTAATGCAATAAATGTTGGTGTTGTTAAAAAATAATTCAGGGAAAGAAATATTAGATTTGAATGTCATATTGAATTTTGAACAGAGGACGGGAGAAAAGGGGAGATGAAGCAGCATGTGATTCTGGGTAGTGAGCAGCGTCCCTGGGCCAGGCTTCTGGGAGAGAGGTGGAGGAGCAGAGACACCCCTCAGGTCTGGAAACTATGTGTACCTTGGGGCTTAGAACACATCCTCTTTCCTTGGAGAGCCAATTCCTCTGTCCTCATGGGAAATGTCACTTCCTGCTTTAAAGACAAATAGCTCAGAGTGACTTTAAACGTCACCAATTTAAAAAGTCATAGATTTAAAAATAGGCCCTACAAAACATGGTGATAAATTGGGAGAAGTGAATCAGAAACATATGAATTAAATTTTGCTTGCAATTGCACAGAGATTTTAATTGACAGAGAAAAACATTCTCAAGGGAACAAGCATGTTTTGGATTCCTCACCCAAATCCCAACCATCTGAGAGATGCTTTTGAATAGTTTCTTAAAAAAGGAAGTAACAAAAGACCCAAGCCCTCCTGAGTCTCCAAACTTGAAAGCAAGCTGAATAATGATATCTTTTTCATAACTTGTCCCCAACCAGTCTTTCGACATAACGAAGGATTTTTCTGGTATAATATTGTCTCAGCAGTGGTCAAAGGGGGAAAACAAACAAACAAACAAACAAACAACATGACCTGTATCCAAGATCTGTTCTCTGCCATTGGCCACCTATGAGAACCGGGGAAATTTATTTTAGAGCTTTGGATTCCTCATCTGTAAAATAGGCAATTGTACCTTATTTGTATAGTTGTAGATGAAAAATCATATCTGCAATGTCTCTGTATAAAATTTCTAGGCCACAGTTAACCCTGATAAAGCCCTGGCAATTGTTATTATTACATTGCTAAATAAATGTGCCCATGTAACATAGGATTTTTCTTATTCCCTTAACATATAGTAATTTCTTTCTAGCTAAATTGCTATTTAATTTATTATTTGCCTTAGAAGAAGGGGGAAGCTCAGGACTGAGCCAGAGAATTGGTTAAGTGTGCTATTTTTAAGTCATCAGAACTGGATTGAAATTCTGCTTCTACTAGTTAACGACTATTGACTTTGTTAAAGAATTAAACTTTTTCATCTGTAAAATGGAAGCAATAGCAATTGCCTCTTAGTGTTGTGCAGATGAAATGAAACAATGGATGTAAACTGATTGACATACTACCTAGTAATTGCTCAAAAAACAGGAACTATCGTCATCATCATCATCATCATCATCATTACCACCACCACAAATATTCTTTTCTTCCCTTTTTCCTACCTTAAATATCACAATCCACTTAGTTACCCAAAATCACACCTAAAATAAAACACTAAAAAAAAAAAAAAAAATAATAAATAAATAAAACACTAGACATAAACATACTAGATAACTGGTTTTTTCCTTCCTTGTCTTCTTGGGTCACGTCTACTTACTATTACACTTCAAATTTACCCCTAGGAAACATTTGCAGCTACATTTTGTTGGAAAGATGGTGTCTAACCATAGATTCCTTACAAATAAAATCACTATTACCACAGAACTAAAAAGTTTTGATGTCATAGTGAATGATCATTAAATGAGCCAATATTGTCTTGAGAAGTCTGTTGCTGGAAGGCATGTTGGAGGTAATCTTTGGACAGATCTTTATTGATCATCTTTCCTGTGCCCAATACTGTGTAAATGCCAGGATTAAACAGGAAAATGTTTAACATACAGCCCCTGACCTCAGGGAGCTCACAATGTAAGTAGGATATTAAAGGCCACTATAATGCAAAATTTTCCCAAGGAGTACTATCTCAGGCAGGGGACATTAATTGACTTGGCTTATGGAAGAAATGAGGGGAAGACCTATTAGAACTGCACATGAATTATCTTGTTTAATTTTTGTAACATCCTTGTAAATCTTGTAACACATGTACTTTATCTCCATTTAACAAATGAAGAAACCAAGACTCAGAGAGGTTATATAATCTCTTCTATTAAAAACAAACACCACCACCACCAAACTGATTCTGTGATTGTGCTAAAAATCCAGACAGAAGCAGGACAAGCCTTTCCACTTTGTCTATCTGTAAAATGGGTTGATAGCTACTAACATGCAAGGAACAAAAGAGACAAAGTGAGATCTTGTATGGGAAATATATATTAATCCACACATGTTTTTATGTCTAGAATACTATAAAAGTGTTACAGTTCCTACTCACTTCTGATCTCTAAGCTCTTTCCTCTTTTTGTGTCAACTTCCCTAAATCAAGCTGGCTCCTGAAAGACTGCTCTGAATGTATGAAAAACATCATCCCACTTCAGATAATAAAACTCCATCCAGTCTACTTGCAGATCACTTTTCCAATAATGTTATTGTGACAAAAATCAACAAGTTTCTTGTCAGAACATCTTACTCATTAAAAATACATTAATGACTCATTATTCAAGATACTATACTAATCTTGCTCATTTCCTGTTGAAACTTATGAAATATCAAACGCCTAATCAACCAGATGTAGTGTTCAGTAACTATAAAGAGAATGCTCCATTAAAGAAAAAAAGAATTATGACCAAAGTGGTAATTATAATATATTGTATTTCTTTGGCACTGAGCTCTTCTAATAGGGGAATGGCTTTGTAATTCATATAGAAAAGGATTGAGCATACAATGTGTTCAAAAGTAAAATTAAAGGGGTGTGGGTAGACGGGTGTGTAGGGTGGCAAGGAATAAGGTTGTAAGGGCTTTTCAGGATACCTTAGAAAAGAGAAACTGCTAACAGTTCTTCTGCAATGGATTTCCTTTTTTCTTTTCTTTTCCCCACTATTTTGATATCTACATCCCTAAATGATCAGAACCAATGCTGAGCCACCCGACAACCAGAATGCTCTATTCTATTACATATTAGCCCTGTGTCTTTGGATATTCTAACACTTATTTGGCCTCCAAGCTTGAGTATCAGATTTTCAGTGCCACTCTCTGGGTCTCAGTAAAACCATACTGAAATAATGTGTCATGCTTTGCAGAGGTTGTGCTAAGACTTAAGATTAATATGTGTAGGATATAAGACTTAAGATTAATATATGTAGAATGTAGTCACTCAATAAATGATGCTATTAATGTTCTTACTCTCACTAGATGAGGCTTTTAAGGGCAGGGCTTATATTTTATTCAACTTTGTAACCACAACATTAGCCCTATGCCTGGAATATGGTAGATATTCAGAAAATGTTTGTTGTATCAAATTGGAGTCCTGAATCTGAAGCAATGTATAACTTTAAGATGCTTCTAAGAATCATAACATGTTTCTCTGTGGGTGCCCAATAAATGTTTTTGACTAATTAAAAATGTATTGATCATTGATCAGATACTGAGCCCTGTTTTCACCCTCAAGGGGCTTCAAATTGGTTTGGAAAAATCAAGGTTTATACATATGAAACAATAAGAGAATATTGCCCATGATGTATCTCCATCTTTCTTCCCTGCCTAACATCCATTTTTTTTTTCTGGCAACAGACCGTGGTTTCCTTGGAATTACTATTGCACACTCCATGTTCTTAGGAGCTGTTAAGCATTCTCCAGGAAAAATAGACTATTAAGGCATTCAACACTGTAGTCATTTCTGCCATGTGGCCATTGGAGCTGCTCAAGGAGTCATGTGATTTAGCTGTGACCAATGGGAGCATCACATTCCTATGGCCACAGGGATTGGTTCAGAGATAGGCAGAATGTCATTGGAAACGTGTTAAAAATGCTTTCTCTGAAGCTAATTCTTACAGTAGTTACAGATTACTCTGATAAGCTCAAAGGATATACATATTATTATAGAACATATGGGGAGACACAGGCTGTAGGTTATTTAAAGACTTCAGCTTCTTGAGATGTCTCAGTTCCCCATGGAAGATGCCCTTGGGGCGGTGGTGATGGAACTGCGACATCAGAAAAGAGCTCCTGACAGGTCTCAGGAAGCCCCCAGTGAGGTATCACACTATAAAACTGGAGCATCAGGGTTGCAAACACTGACTTTATCAAGTCTTGTCAATTTCTTAGTTCTCCAATAGCATCAGCAGGCTGCATTTTCTACAGGTTATGTAATAATAATAACCAAGTGTCCCTATGCTGGTGCCACAACCATCTAATGATGACAGTTATCTCTGGGGTTCAGGAGGAGGTAGGTATACACAGGCCAGCAATAGGCACAATGCCCAAGCAGAGCCAATGACAGACTCTGATGTGGGAACTCTGTGGAAATGCTGGAAAGAGAGAATCTGCTTCCTGATGATGCTGATAGGAGGATGAGATTCAACCAGGAGCTGCTGACAGCCACCATGCCATCCCAAGGTGGAGATCTGGAGACAGAAACCCACTCAGAGGAGAGAGCTGGAGAGACTCATGCACAGTCCTGATGCTACCATTTGAGCCTCAGGATCCAGTCATGCCAGAAGTGAGGTCTACACCTGGACTTTTTCATTTTCCAGCTAACGAACTGTCCCTTTGATTTTTACTTAGAATAATTTAAATCGTAAATGATCACTTGCAAGCTACAACATAAACAAATGCGTGACTCAGATTACAAATGTGGTGATTTCAGAGAATAGAGCAGAAATTAGAATAACTGGGTTAACTTCCCGAAGCACATGGAACAGAGGCTGCTCTTTGAAAATTAGAGTATTTTTGGATTTGTACAAAAGGGAAGATTGTATGTGCTGGAACAAGAAACAGCACGCAGGAAGATAAATGAATACAGGGAATTTGGAAACACTCTAGAGTTACAGGGCAGGCATTAGGCAGAGGGTCAGGGTTCTAGTCCTTATACTGCCACCAACCAACCATGTGGCCTTAGAAAGACCACTTTTCCTTGTTTGGGACTCAGTTTCCTCTTATGTTAATGATAGAATTGGACTTGTAGGTCTCTAAGATTCTCTCCAACTCTACATTCAATGGGTCTGTGAAATCTGTAAAACTGCTTACAGCCCTGTAGATTTAAACATATTCTCAGGGTTGCTAATATGCTCTTGGGATATAGATTATCTCTAGTCTCTTCCCTTCCACCTCCCACTTTTTATCCACTTGACAAAGAACAATCTGGTTTCCTTACGTTCTGAATGAAATGAAAATGGACAAGCTACATTCGAAAAGCTCTGACCTTTTTTTTTTTTTAAAGCTTTGCAAGCTCTTGATTGTGCCCAGAGAAAGCTCATCTC
>PVKE010026213.1:0-22473 GCA_004027555.1 Craseonycteris thonglongyai
AATGCTGCTATCAAAAGTTGGGTCTGGAAATTTATTTTCTTCATGAGCCTATATCTCGAAAACTTAATAAGTGATTTAAAAAATAAAAAATAGTTTTGAACATATATTTTACTTATCTACCCATACCTCGCTGGAATGCACCTTATACTGAAACACAGTGTATAAACATAGTATGCATTTCACACCCCTTCTTCCCCCTCAGACTACGCCTATGACAACAAGTCGATCGCGACACACTTTTAAGATAAAAAGTAGATCTTATATACAGAAGTGTTGGCCACCCCTGCAATAGGGTATGTATTTTTCAATAGATATCACACAACCCCACATTTATAAGCAAACTGTGTAGTCTTGCATAATTGCAAAGGCTTTATGTAATAAATACTAATCAACTATAGGAACAAGATTGAGAAAGGGGACTCATGCAGACTGAAAAAGTGGATTCCCTACACTGGAGAACTGGTTATAAATCTGAATGGTTGTTAAACACATAGGTTAAGTGAGGAGTGGCTATACAATATTTACATAATTTTCAAAGACTTCTTGAAAGAACAGAGACAATAAATGAGATAAAATCATCAAAGAAATAATTTTCTAAATTCCTAGAACTGAAAAACAAGTCCAGATTTTAAAGGCTATTGAAGATCCACCACAGCAAAATGAAAAAAAACTTACCTATCCCACTTCAAAGGCATGATTGTGACATTTCAGTACGTTGGAGAAAGAGAAGATCCTAAAAACACCTCAAAAAAGATCAATAATTAAAGTGGAATTGAATTTCACAATGGCAGCATTGGAAACTAGAAGACAATGGAAGAATGTCTTCAAAATTCTGAGGAAAAAGAATTTTTAATTTAGATTTCTATGCCTAGAAAAACTATGCAGCAAATGAGATATTTAAAGTCCCCCAAATTTATTCTCACATACTCTTTTTCAGAAAGCTTAGAGAATGTAGTCCACTAAAACAAGAAAGCAAAGTAAGGAAACCTATGAGTTCCAAAAAATGGGGGATATGAGACATAGAAGGGTAAAAGGAATGAATCCCCAGGATGATGGAGAGAGAAAATTTCCAAGATGACGACTCTGCAGCAGACCTAGAAAGCGGTCCAGAGTGGAGCATGACGACAGTGACCTCCAGAGGAGATGTGTCCCCAGCAGGGAAAAAAAAGATAAACTATGTCTTTGAAGTATTTGAACATATTAAAAATTGGTTTTCTTCCCTTACAGAGCTTGGGAATAAAATGATTGAGTCATAAAAATGAACAAAATATGGATGAAAACAATGTAATCATTAAGCCTAGAGGGAAAAGCAGCAAGAAAGGTAATAAAACTATTTGATGTACTCCACTGTGAATAATATTCATATAGTAAGGGTCATGTAAACACTGAACATTTATCTAATAAAAATAAGGTTATATATAATTTGTTTGGATAGGAGGATAAAAATGCATGTGTGTGTGTGTTGCAGTGGTATATAAAAGAATTAAAATTTTTAGGATGTCAATAAATAATACCTGAAAAACAAAATATTGGAAGAGTTAAAGAAATTTAAATGGTTATCATTGGAAAGGACACCATTACTATAGTCCATGCAAGTCAATTTCTGGGGCCCAGAGTTGTAGAATGGAGAAAGATGAAGTACACATGCGAAAGAGCAAAGGGAAGAAACTCAGCATACACAGTTCCAGAGAAGAATGGGGGAAATCATAAAGAAAAGGAAAACCAAATGTTAAAATAGTCAGAATTCTCAGTCCCAGAGGTCAAAATGAATGATGTAGTAACTCCAGAACATGAAGCTTCTAGACTAGAAAATTGCTATTTAAATGTCTTTTAAAAAAAATCCTGAAACATCCACCCAGATTTCTCTGGGCCCTCCCTGCTACTCTCTTGGTTTCTCTCTCTCTCTCTCTCTCTCTCTCTCTCTCTCTCTCTCTCTCTCTCTCTCTCTCTCTCTCTTTCATTCTCTCTCTCACCTTCTCTCAAACAATATATATATATATTTTAAAGTCCTGGAATATAATGAAACAGGTTTTAATTTTGTAGATTAGGTAGCATGAAAATCAAAGCCAGTGAGATACATTAGACACTTGAATGATTCCTTGGAAAGGTGTTGGGCCTTTTTCATGATACTGATGAAATTTTCTGTGGTTTATTTAAACCTGTCCTCTTTTAAAGTTAAAGTGGATGTACCAAATAACTGTTGCAATTCTAATTTTTTTCGATGTGTAGCTTTTTGAACCACATTGCTTTGGGGGCATTTGTAATATCATTAGTTGTATTCATTTTCTCTTGTTATGTAACAAATTGACCACAAACTTAGTTACTTAAGATAATATACGAGTATTTATAAAGTTACAATTTCCACAGGTCAGGAGTATGAGTGTAGCTTAGTTGTCTCTTCTGTCCAGGGTCTCACAAGATGGCAGTCAAGACTTCAGATAGGCTATGTTCTCATTTGAAATTCATGTTTGAAACCCACATGGGGAAGAATCTGTTTCCATGCCCATTCAGGTGTTACCAGAATTTATTTTTTGTGGCTGCATGACTGAGGGTCCAGCATTTTCATAGCTATAAGCTGGAGGTTCCTCTCAAATCCTAGGTGCAGACTAAATAAAGTTTCTTGCCATGTGAGTTTCTTCCATATGACTGCTTATTTCTTAAAGCCAGGAAAAAAAATTGCTTGCTTCAATCAGCTAGGACGGAGTCTTATGTAATGTAGCATAATCGTAAAAGTAATAGTCTATCACCATCACCATCATATTCATTAGAAGCAAGTCTAGTTCCTGACCACACCAAGTGAAGTGGATTACAATAGGCGTGAACACCATTTGGGATATCAGTGGGGACCACCTTAGATATGGCTGCTAGAGAAATGTATGAAAAATATAAGAAAAGTTAAAGTTTGCTAAACCTTGATGTACAAACAGTTTTTAATGCAATAGATTATCTACTCTTGTATGTATTTCTAATATTTTAAAGCTTAAATGTACTATATTGACAAAACAACTCAACTCCCCTTTGCTCTGTTTTCATCATCTATTTGACTTGCAGTGTGATGGAACCCTATTCAATGGTTGTGTATGGTGATCGTCTTATTTCCCATGCTTAGCACAGTGCCTGACATAGAAGCTGATAAATGAGTGATGGATATTCAAATGAATTCCCTAAAATGTTAAAAGAAGTCCAAAAATTAGTCATAGATCCACAAATTCTACCTCAGCTCTACACTGTTATAATCTGCTTGCTGTATAGTTAATGATTGCTACTGTCACTAGGGAGCAAAATAATAATAAAAACTAAAATTTATTGAGTACTTATGCTATCCTAGGCAGTGGTCAACGTGCTGTACACATTTTAACTAATGTTTAATTCTCACAGCACTATTTTAAGGATGGTATGTCCCTTCATAAATTCTATGGTGATAAGTTTTATAGTCAGTAGACCTGAGATTTCAGTCTAACATTTATTTTCTTACAACTTCATTAGTGGTCACCTAAGCAAGCTCTAATCTTAACATTGAATCATCTTTTTCCTTTGACCTCAGCTGTTCAACAGGTCTTTGCCCTTTGCACAAAGAGTAGCCTTTCATATTTAAACCAGAAATGATTATTTTTTGCAGATTTTAAAATGTATTTATAAATAATCATGCATTCAAACATATTAAGTCATTTAGGACTGTAATTAGTCATTGTCAAGTCTTGGCAAACAGCAGGATTCTAATTGGAACGCAGTGTTTGCCCTACTTGTACTTCAATGAAACTTTCAGAGAAGGGGCAGCATGTGCTTCTTAATCTGTTTTTCTAACAGCTAGTAGCAAATCAATGAAGATGAGGCTGGTGGGTATGATAAATTAATATGCACACTGACAACTTATAACCATGCAATTGCTTAGGGAATTACTATGTGACTATGTTCAAGCAATTATATGTTTTAAATGATTTATCTCAATTTGTTAACAATATACCCCTAAAATGGAAATAAAAAGAGAGAAAATGCAAATAGCATGTTATACCAACTTTATGTTGAACTTATTAAGAGGTTGCCCTTTTAATGAAGAATTTAATGAATTAAAAGGTTTGTTATGAATAAGCATTCTTACCACTTGTTAAGTATTTGTCACCACAGACCTGTCATAGTCATTCTAATTATGATTAATATCTTATCTTGAATTCCATCTCCATTCACATTTCAGTAATAAATGTAACTTCTATTACATGATCAAGGTTCATAGAAACAGGATCATTTGCCTATGACCTTATATTTTATTCATTTTTACATTCATATTTAACAGATTTCTCTGAAAGTTAATCTTATAAATCTTTTAATTTTTAAAGTGCATTTTATCCTTGTCATACTTTTCAACCCTTTATATCGTTTCAAATCATGGTTGTGTACTCAAGATAAATGAAAAATCCTAACATTTTGATTATCCTTGTATATATCTAGAAACTGCTACTTTGAGGCATCTTTTGAACATTTTTTTTTTCATTTTTGTCTGCTGTGGAAGGAGCCATTTTAATTCTCTCAAGTATTGTGACTGTTCACAATATGAAAGACACAGGTTTATGAAGTTAAAACACCACATATTAGAATGCAAGATCAGATTTTTTATTGTGGTCTATATATAAATTATGGCAAATATGGAGGTTTTAGTAGTTGTTTTCTTTTCCCCCAGTGACATAATAGAATGCATAAGTCATATTATATTAGGTTATATATCTCTTCTTTTTTTAGTTCTTTCTTTTCTTCCTTTATATCTTTTCCTCGTTTCTACTTACTTTTCTTTTTCTTTTTTCTGGTTTATATAATTTCTGTTCTCAAATTATTCCCTGTTCTTTTCATTTTTCCTACATCTTCATCTTATTTTCTTCTCCACTGTTATTTGTCCCTATCCTCTGCAGATATATATTTATCACCATTTTCATCTCTTCTTTTTCTTATTTCTCTCTCACCCTTCCTTTTCTAGCCCCATTCATCTCCCTCAAGGAAGTTCGTATTCTCCACCTGTGTAAAAGGCAAACTATAAGCCATCTTTCCACTAGATTTTTTGTGGTTTTAAGAGTCCTCAATTATTTACACCACATGATGTTAAACGCTCTGGAAGCAAATAAAAATAATAGCATTACTTCTTTTTCTACCCTTTTTATTAGACTAAAAGAGTCTCTATGAGAGTATAATGTGCTGCATTATCTACTAAACTCACTAGACTCACCATGAAAATAAAGCCAATTAATTTTGGGCAAAAATTAGTAAGAATAGTAACAGTGGATTTAATAATAAAATAATAAAAACAAAAACAAAACAAAAAACCAGATCATTTATCAAACATGAAGTCTGCTCTCTTTAGGGCTGAATATCACCGAGGGGCAGCTTCTTTAGTAAAAAGAAGCATTCTGGTCCCCAGAGCCACCTGATCCTTCTCAATCTCTGGTGTTGATAAGGAACACTCCACACATATCATCATCAAAGCTTTTGTAGTAAGCCAGGTAGCACAAGCAAAGTGTATGCAAATCAGAGAAATGAACCCTCTCCTGAGGTCTTTCAAATCACTCAATTCTTGAAGCAATTAGCAGATAGCCTATTTCCCCTTAAAATAGATGCATTTACATTTTCTTCATCATTTGAAGGATGTCTCCACACATTTCATGTTCTCTATTATAAGCAGAGATAAGTACTATGCACTTAATGTTGAATCCAGTGGAATAAAGTTAAACACTTGTGGTATGCAATATTCTAATGCTGTAAAGATCTGATGAGTTTTCCCTTAAAAAAAAATACCACAAAACGGACTACATTTTAATTACATTTTCTCTGAGGTATCTGGGGGAAGTAGGGTCATGTGTTTAAGAGTGTTTAATGTACTTAAAAATTATATCTTCTAGCAGTCTCCAGTACTGATTTAATAGGTCTGATCTTTTGAAATAAATCCTATATCATATTTATGATGATGTCTTATTCAGGAATGAGGCTAAATCTAATAAGAGGCAATTTCTTTGATGAGAGTGACAATTACATCACTTGAACCAACACATCAATAGCTATGTCTTTTTACTGACAATAAACTAGTTGCTTTGGAAATAAATTTAATATTTTAATCTCAGATTTTCAATTGTCATTTGTGAACATGCCAGATCTAACTTAGGTGTATCCATAATCATGTAAAACAAGGAGGAAATAGAAATTCAAAAGCCAGAGATAAACCAGAATTTTTCATTTATCATTTTCAATTCCTCTAAACATTGAATTTTCTACCAAATTCAAGTAAGTGAAGAGAACTAGTAAATATGAAGCATCTGCTAATGGCAGACTGCTACAACTGATTTGCTATTTTCAAATCCTTTTAAAGCTATATCTTGGAGATATTATAGGTTTGGTTCCAGACCACTTCAATAAAGTGAATATCACAGTAAAATGAGTCACACAAATTTTGTGGTTTCCCAGTGCATATAAAACTTGTGTTTACACTATACTATAGTATATTTAAAGTGTGCAATGCCTTATGCCTAAAAAAGCAATGTACATACTTTAATTAAAAATACTTTATTGCTAAAAAATGCTAGTCATCTGAACCTTCAGCGAGGTGGAAGATATTACCTCAATTTGTAAGAACAAAAACAAAAAACCGTAGTATCTGCAAAACACAATAAAACAAGGTATGCCTATGTTTATTTTTCCTACAAGTCCTTTGTAAAAAGAGCTAATAAGTACTGAACTGGCTAAAGTGTCAAAGGCAAGGAAACATGACGAAGTCCTATGAGCTTCATGAACTTCTGATATTATAAAAACCTGATTTAATGCTATGTAGTCTAGATCTTTAAAAGCTTAATAACTGAAAGCTTTAAAAAGGAAATATTTTTGAGGAAAAGGTTAATGGTAAGCAACAAATCCCAGTTTTAGCTTAGCTGAGTTGACACAGTACAGAGCCACCACACTGGGTAAAATATGTATCAGTCAACAAATAACATTGAGACAATTGGCCAAGCAAATGTAAATTTAAGAAAAATCAAAATCCTTACCTAATTTCAATAGCATTATAAATTCTAGATGAACATGCTGAATCACAACAAAAATATGTTCCTCCTAGTGTTAAGATACTTTGATTTGAAAAATGGAATTTCAAATTCTTTCTTTTTCTATTTCTATGAAGATTTTAATAAAACAACAGAGAACATTGAGTAAAAGGTTGTTTATATCATGTCCAAATACAAAACAGACTTTACTCATTTGTCTGCATATTTGGCAGTCAGTGCAAATGTATATTTTGGGAAATTTCATTCAATCTATAAACTTCTTATCAAAGAAAATGATCAGATCTTATTAAATGCCTTGCATACCTGATACAACACTGCTTAAAAGAAGTGTGATTTGCTTACTTGTGATATTAAAGCTTTAAAAAACTTTAGGTAACTTTTCATTTTCTTCACTTGAGATTGTTGACTTTATAGAAATGGGAAAAGCTAGCCTCCTGAGAAACATACCTACAAGATAGCTATCATGGATGCTGGCCACAGAAAACACGTTAAAATGTTGGCCTGCTGTAAAATCAGATTTTTAATGTTTGAAACAAGAATGTTCTTATCTAGTTTGGAAATACATTGAGAATGAACATCAAGTAAAGGATTACAGTAAAACAAGTTTAGTGGTTTAGTGACTCCAGGTAATACCACATAAAGCATTTAGCCAACAACTCCTTCTAAAACTGGTGTAATGCAGGGGAACTGGGATGGCTCAGTGGGTTGAGCGCCACTTTGCAGCCCTGAGGACTGAGGATCAAAAACCAATAATGTATGGCTATGGAGACTGCTCTGGGACCTCCCCCTTCTCTCTGTCTCTGTCTCTGTATCTCTCTCTCTGTCAAAAACAATAAAAATAAATCTTTAAAACTGGTTGAATGGTCTCTGGTGAGTCATAGAAGCCTCATACTCATAAAGGATGAACTGTTTGATCACGCGATTGTTAATATGTGTAGGTTGCAACAAAAACTCATATAGTGAAAAAACAATTATTTATTTATTGATTTTTGGAATAAGATGGCTATAGAACTTTTTAAAAATGCCACCCAGAAAAAATGCAGTGGGTTAAAAATTGCCACCTTTTCAATTTCTTTACTAAAATTGTAATTTATTTGGTATCTACCTTTGATTTTATAAGTTCAAGTTAGCTCTGTACTCCAAAACCATTTGCCCTGAGAAAGGGAGATTTAGTTAATGATGATGTTGAATGTGCTTCAGAGCATTTAAAAATGATGGACAATTTAGATGTGGCTAGCCACTAATGATGAAGTTATAGATACAAAACACCTGACAATGAGCTAGTCCCCAGAACATACCTGTAGGTGCAGAATAGATGGGCTTTATCAGAAGCTACAAGTCTAAATCCTGTTGCTGCTAGTGAGTAAAATCCTAAGTATTCCATGCTCAAATGCCTTCACTGGAAGGATATTTAGCCTGACTGACATCATATTCTCCTGATACCAGGCACTGGTGTAATTTGGGCTTGATAAGAACAGAACTGCAAGTCAAAGTGTACCATGCTTTTGACTATATTCAGTTTAGCCACCACCTAACAGAAAAAAAAGGACATCTTACAGGCTGAAAACACCCCAGAAAAGTATAATTGGAAAAGAAAACAGAAAGAGTAAAAATATCCAATTGTACCATAGGATATAAAGAAATACCTCATTGTTTTTTTTTTATCAGCTAAAGGTAGCATCTGCTTTATTATTCCTATTGTATTTATGTTATTTTTTAAAGTTTTTATATGTGCATATCTTAAGAATGTACAATAATATAACCTGACAATGTTAAATCCAATAAAGAGTTTAAAAGAATCTAAATACATTGCTGTACCAAAAGATAGAAAAATCTTAAAATACTGTTGTATTTTCTCACACATATTACTTATTTAATTCTACTATTAATCACTTCTTTATTTATTTATTTATTTATTTATTTAATCACTTCTAATTGCCATTGTTCACTAGGCATTGTTATTTTGTTTAAATAATAGCAGTTAACATAAAAGTAAATAATACATAAATACAACTCAAGTTAACACCATCTTTTTTCATATTTCTGTTCAAGCAATCACAAGCTTTAGTAGATTTGTTTATTATATATTATGCTGTTATGGTGAAAGTGTTGCTTTCTTAATCTGGTATATCTGTGTCTTGGGTTTGCTCTTGAAAAAGTTGTTCACCCTCTTAGCCATAGTTCTTACCTGTCACATCAAGGCTCCCAAAGTAGGGAAGCCAGGATGATGGCTCAGTGGGTTAAGTACTCACTTTGCAGCCCCCGGGGACAAGTCCTGGGGACTGAGGATCAAATCCCGGCCCCAGACCGTGCAGACCCACATGCTGAACCAGGGCATGCTTCCCATGCGTGAGGCTCACAATTCGGTTCTCGCCCCTTGGTTTGGCCCCTGGCTCACAGGGGTGTGCTTCCCATGCTGGGAGGCCTCTTGCCCAGTTCCCGCCCTGCGTGGACCCTGCCCACCCTTGTGGAACAAAACCATATCAAAAACTGGTGACATGCAACTATGAAGACTGCTCTGGGCTCTTCTCCTTCTCTCTGTCTCTCTGTCAAAAACAATAAAATACATCTTAAAGAAAAAGGCTCCCGACGTGCATGTCCCAAGGAAGAGAGATCCAGGTAGAAACTTTGTTTCCTTTTCAGACCTAGCCTTGAAAATCATGATACTTGTGTTGCAGTCTATTCTTTAGAAACTAGTCACTAAGTCAGGCCCACAGTCAATGGGAGAATTAGACTCCATCTTTTATCAAATGTAAATATTTTTTAAAACTACCACAACGTATGGAGAATACAGTCACTCTCATAAAATTTTGGAAGGCAAATACATGTGTGTCCTCTTTTTAAAGAGCAACTTGAAAAATATCTATCGAAATAAAAAGTATTGGGGATGCCAGGACAGATTAGCAGGTAGAGCGCTTGCCTTGCAATCATGAGGTCCAGGCCTGGCCCGTGCAAACCTACATGCTGAACTGCCGCACAAATGGTAACTGCTGAGATGGCGATGAAGGCTCTTGTCTCCCATGTGGGAGGCCCCAGTTTTGTTCCCTTCCCACATGGCCCCACATCCACCTGTGTAGATGAAACTATGTCACAACTAATGACGTACAGCTATGGAGACTGCTCTGGGCCCTCCCCCTTCTCTCTGTTTCTCTGTCTCTCTCAAACAATAGATTCTTAAAAAAAAATTATTTGTTTTGATGCTCAAATCATCTCAGATTTGACCACTTGGCTCCTGTATTCACTTTGCTTGTCTCCTTAACTCTTGGGGTACTTCCTTTCTTTTTGGTGTAAGAGGTTCCAGGCTCACCCAGATCAATAATTGACTATTTCCCAAAAAGCTCCAGTTTCTGTTTGTGAGGAAGGTATTTAAAAGCCAAGTTCTGCACTTTAGATGTGCTTATTACTAGTGGAACTCAATTTATACTGATATTGCTGGTTCAAATCCAACAGCACAGGATCCCTCAGATTTCCCTATTCTATATCTGTGGCCCTCCCACAGTGAGAAACCTGGTTCACCCAAATATTTACTCATTGACTATCTTATACATACACAGATGTTTCAGAATCAATGTACCCATACAACTAACGACAACTGGATCAAATGCAAGATTTCCTCATAATTATTTTTGCCCAAAGAACATTTTCACTCAACATTTTCATCCAGGGTTCCATGTATAAAAGTTGCTTGAATTATTCATTTTTTCTTCTCTTTGGTTATTAATTTTATTTACAACCAAACTGTGCTTTCAGTGTCAGTGACTTTTTAATTTTTTTTTCAACTTAATTTGATTTAAAAATAATATATAAATTGTTAACATGGGTCAAAAATCAAAAAAGGCAATACTCAAAAACTTTTTATTCTATTTCTATTTATTCCACTCCATCCCTAATTATTAGCTATATGTTTCTGTTTTATATATATATATTTTTGTAAAACTAGGAAAATATATTGCCCTTTTTGTTTTACATAAAATACAGTAAGATAAATAAATATATATATATATATATATATATATATATATATATATATATATATATATATATAAACTCCTTATTTTTATTCACTTAATATTCTGGAAATTAATGTATCTTGGAATATTCATGTCAATTAACAAATATCTTGTTTATTTTTTATGGCTAGTTGCCGAATCCTTTTATAATAACTAAACACTGTTAAAAAATAGTTAAAAACAGATTTTCTGGGGTCAACCTGCCTGTGTTCAAAACCTGGCTCGACTCATCACAAGTTGCTTATTCTTTCTAAACCTCTATATTTTTTGCCTTACTGATGTTCCAAGGTTTCTTCTTTGATCTTTTTCTTTGTTTATAAAATTTCTTTTGAGAATAAATTTCCAGATTGATACTTCTTTTCTTTCATCCTGAAAAAATATTATAACACTTTCTTCCCACCTCCATTGTTTCTGATTAGAAATATGCTATAATTCTAACTGTTTTTTTCCCCAAGATGCCTTTCTCAGACGCTTGCAGGATTGTGTGTGTTTAGTTTTCAGAATGTAATTATGATCTGTCTTTGTGTGGGTTTTTTAGGTTTATCCTGTGTGGCCTTCACTTAAATTCTTGAATCTGAAGGCTTATGTCCCTTGCCAAATTTGTGAAGCTTTCAGCTATTATTTCTTCAGGTATATTTTCAGCCCTTCGCTCTTTCCCTCTCTTTTTCCAGGACTCTGACGACATGATTAAGTCTTTTATTTTAGTCACAAAGGCCTCTGGGTCTCTTCTTTCCCCACACCCCAAGTCTATTTCCTCTCTGTTCTTCAGAGCAATTTCTATTGTTCTTTCTTGCAATTCACTGATCCCCTCCCGCCCCCCATCTCCTCCATTCTGCTACTGAGCCTACCCATTGAGCTTTTCATTTCAGTTATTGTATTTTTATTTCTAAAATTTCTATGTGGTTCTTATATATTCTATTTCTTCACTGAAACTTTCTCTTTTTCATTTGTTTCAAGCATGATTATAATTGTTTGTTGAAGCATTTTTATCCCAGCTGCTTTAAAATATTTGTCAGATAATTTTATTTCTGTTGGCATCTATTATTGATTGTCTTTTCATACAGTTTGAGGTCTTCCTGTTTCTTGGTATTACGAGTGACATTAAATTGAAAACTTATTATTTATGTTTTCGGTTTTAGCTAACTTTCTTTGACATTACTCTATCAGAGTCAAAAGATGCACTGTTTCAGTATTTCCAGGTAAAAGTAAAAGTGCAATTTCATTCATCTTCAATTGATAGTACCTGAGTTGGAAAGATGCCTTGCTACTGCTGGGAGGGCATAGGAGTGCTGTCTTCCCCATGTGGTCCCCACTGAAATCACTGTGGGAGTGCCCTCCTTACAGATGGGCAATGGTGAAAGTGTGTCCTCTGACATCACCCCATTGGGGAAAGAAGAAACTCCTCATAACCGCTGTGTGGGATGTAGAAGTCTAGGCTCCACTAACAGAGTAAAAATGTGGGACAGGCCTTGTTACTAGCAACGGGGATGAAGTTTTATCTCCTCATTCGGCCTTCTCTAATACCACCATGGCAGAATGCTGGGGTGTCTGTTACAACCTCACAAGTGTGGAAATCTATGCTTCCCATTAGAATCTTGGCTGGTGGCAGTAGGGATGGGTCAGTCATCTCTGTGGTACTTGATTGTAATAATGTGTTTATTGACTAGAAGTTTTTGTCTTTCAAGACTGCCTCTCTCCTGGTCTTTCAGGTTGAAAGAGAAGGCTTTCTGAGATTTTTTTTTTTTTCATCTGTGTCCATTGGTGTTTCTGCTTCATTGTGTTCAACTCTGAGAGTGGGATATGTGAGAACAAACAAACAAACAAACAAACAAACAAACAAGGAATTCACCACTATGTCATTCTGTGGGTCCCAAGTTTTCTAGCCAGTGTGACTTCTTCTTTCTACCTTTCATAGTCTTCTAACATTCGTTTAACATATACTGTTCAGAGTTTTTAGTTGTATTTAGTGAGATAAATAGTGAAAAGTATGTTTACTTTATACTCCTGTAAACAGAAGTTACCTATTGTTGAATTTTCAGAAGCTTTTTCTAAATCTATAGATACCATCTTTATTTTGGACTTTTTGATATATTTTGATCCATTAGTGTAATTTTGCTCATTACCAGGTCTTATAAAATAGGGATGCTGGGATAGCTCAACAGATTGAGCACTTGCCTTGTAACCTTAAGGTCCAGGGATTGAATCCTGGCTCCAGCCCTGGCCCATGCAAACCAACATGCTGAACTGTGGCACAACTGGTAGTCCCCAGGATGCCAATGAAGGTTTTTGTCTCCTATGAGGGAAGCCCTAGTTCAGTTCTGCCTTGTATGGCCCCACTTTCACCTGTGTGGAATAAAATGATGTAAAAAAAACTAATGATGTACAACTACAAAGACTGTTCTGGACTCTTTTCCCCGTCTCTCTGTCTCTTTCACCTTCTCTCAAACAATAAAGTACCCTAAATCTTAAAAACAAAACAAAACATAGTGCTAATTTAAAAAATATATGTAATAGATTCTAGAAATATGTGTATATAAATTAGATAAATTTAGAAAAAGAAGCCTGTGTATTTAAAAGAATAATTATCAGTTATATAAAATATAGTTTATATTAAACCTTATTTTCAAGCTCTAAAAAAAATCATTAACATATATTTTAAAGAGAATTGCATGTGATCAGATTTTTGTATGCAACAATGCTTGTTTTCTTTCTCTTCTTGTCCCCATTAGTTTAAAATTGAATGTAACATTAAATTTAGAAGAATGATGCCCAGAACATTTTAATACTTGGTTCTTTTTGTTCACATAAGGTGCTCATTAAAATGGCTGCCTGATTCTTGAAGTTGCTCAGGGCAAAAATCTTGGAGTTCTTTTCTATTTCTCTCTTTCTCTCTGCCTGGTTATGTATTTAGCTATATATACATGTAGCTTATTCTCACTTTGTATAGGTGTTCTCTGCCCCCTACCACCATCACTTCCATCCCCCCATTATAAAATAGAACTCTCACACCTGCTTTTCCTTTCTTCCTTCTTTATTTTATCTCTTTTTCCCCTAGATACAATTCATCCTTGCCTGACATGTTATATATTTATTTGTTTATACAAACTCTAAGTTGTATCAGTGCAGGGAGGTTGTTTTGTTAACTGCTTTAACTTAGATCCCAGAACAACACCTGATATGTTGTAGGGACTCGATAAGGATTTGTAGGGTGAGTGAATTGATAAAATGATGAAGACTGTGGTATATGAATGACCTTAGTGAAAATAGGCTGATGTTTGTACTTTTCATTTTAATTTGGCACCCATATCTTTTATATTGATTCATCTTTATGTTATGTAGCCAAAACTTGTACTTTAAGATATAAAATTAAATATTCGAACAAGGGATAAACTCACATTTGTAACAAGCTATCAAAATAAAGGTTTATCTTCAACTTGATAGGGTATGTCTCCACCATAATTGTGTTATCTACCATGGAAAATATGCTAATGAAGGGCATGGCAAAGTATGTGTGGAGAGTTTAATTGCAAGTCACCACTGTGCTTGAGTTGAACCTTTCTGCATAGAGCCATTCATCATGAGTGACAGTGGAGAGGAGAAGAAGCAGCAGATTCTTCCACAGATCATTCTCCCCTCTACTACCCTAACCCTGTCGTTCTATTTAGAGTCATCTTTGCTGCTGTAATCATTCCCAGAGGATGTCTTTATCACCATGGTAAAAAACAAATGACATCAGCAGCAACACTTTCATCTCTGTGCTCTGATCCAATTAATAGTGTGTGATCAGTGTGCAGAAGTGTTGAAGCAGCACATAGTGTTATCAAGAACCAAGTAGGGTTATAAGGGAACTGGTTAAACAAGCAGAATCTCAGACTACCCCAGACCAGCATGTTAACAGGATCACTGGTGATTTGTATGGACAGGGAAATTTGAAATCCACTGGTCTATAGAAGATCTGACTAATGTCTAAAGCCATCATCTCTTTCGGACATGATTTTAAGACCGCCATTTCATAAACAGAATTCAACTAAAGTGAAAAAACAAAGTGTTCACTTCTCACCCAAGGATGTAATAGAAACACAAGTTGAATTAATACACTGAATTGACTTATGTATGTATGTATATGATTTCCAAAGCTCTTATATGTAAACCATTCCATTTCCTGCATGATAGGTATTCCCGTTTTCAGTGGAGTAAACTGACGTTCAGAAAGGTGAACTGATGCTTCCAAGGTTAAACTTCTAGTACGTGGAATAAATTGCCAGAACCAGTTTATTTGTATCTCTCAACCCCAATCCAGCCCCCTTTCATTTCATCTCATCACAAAAATTTTAATGCTCTTTTTCTTTCTCTCCCCCTTCCTCTTTCCCTCCCTTACTTTGTAAAGGATAGTCAAAGCACAGTTTTTTAAATCTCATAACTATCTCATAACATTTTTTTCAATCTCATAACTCTCTCATAACATTAAATGAATCTCACATTTATTTTATGTGACACAGCTCTGAACAGATCAATTATTGATGGTCCTTTGCAAATCACTTATTTGATTCTATCTGAAAGGCCTCTGCTTCTGGTGAATGTTGATCATTTGGTTAATGTTATAAAGATATAAACTGAGTGCATATTTGGGATCACCTAAATGAGACTCAACATTGTGGTAATCAATAAAGAGATCCCTAGTTAAGTGGTACCACTTAGCTTTGGCTTATTTCTTAAATAAATTATTATTCATGAATATTTTTGCTGCTACAAAAAAAGATTCACATAATTTTGGAAGGAAGAACAAATTGTGATGATTGGAGAAAAGTGAGAGACATAGCCAATAGTTCCCTAAAATTTTTTTTAAAATAAATTTAAAATAATGTATCTCTATTTTACTTAAAATGGAGTGGGGTAAGATGGAGAAAGTGGCTGAAGGTTATGCACAAGCACACACATAATTTGATCCTTACACCTACTTAACCAGCTCTTCTTGCAGCATTTTAGGACAAATCCTGTTCACTTTAGCTAATGTTCTTGCAGAATCTGTGGAAAACTGACAATAATAGCACTAAGTAGATTATATTTCTGTAAACAAAATTATCAGTGATTAAGATAGAGTATATTTAGATGAGCTCCAGGATATCATACACTTTTAAACTTTGCTAAAAAATAATGGAAGACCTAATGGTTTTAAAAGCTATCTACTCCTTCACAAACATCACGTTAAATCAGGGGTATACAAAATACTAAGTGTAATCTATTTATAGAGTTTGTTTATTTTAAGTGACAAAATCAGTTGTTTGAGAATCTAAAATCCAATTTGGAGAGAATACAACCTTGGTAGACTCTGTGCTTCCATCAACATACCAGAGGATTGTAAGTTACAAATCTATGGCTCAAGAAATAACAGTTGACTTTCTGTGCATGCATGAGTAGGTCTCAAGGGCCCAAGCAATGTGTATGGTCTATATATTGGGTATGTTATATGAATTCTCTATGCAGTCTGTTTTTCTATCAGCTATATTTCATCAGCAATCATTTAATTGAAAGTTGGAGCCCCGAATAAGGTTCATAGCTTACTGCCACTATTTCATATTTAATTTATGACCAGCTAGGAAGGGGTTGTGGAAACTAACAAATTTTCTCTTGAGGAATAGATACAATCAGAATCATCAAACCCAAGCATACATAAAACAGGATCGAAATCACATTTATCTCCCACCAGAGAACCAGAAACACAATAACTATGTCTCCAGAATTAAAAGTTAATAGCCATAAAAGGGACTATAAAAGAGGTGAAAAGGATGTAGGGTTTGTAACATTCAAAGAATACCTAGAGGACCATTTATTTGCATTTGGGAGCTGAAGAGTTACAGAGATGGTCAAATCTGTTTAACAGTTTTTAAAATGAAAAAGGCTTGCTTGCAAACACCAACTTGAACTCAGTTAAACTCTGTTTTGAAGTGACAGATTTTTAGTTTAAATTACTAGCTCAATTGACAATAAAATGCAACCAAATAATAGCAATATCTCTTTATTCTGTAATGTTTCACTACTATTTTATTGTAATAACATTACTTTTTGTTCCAATTTTGTAATTTGTAAAATCAAGTATTTTCTCTTTCCAAGGTAAAAGCCCTTTGATCTTATAATTAAAGTAGTGCAATCACAATATTTTCTAATTCATTTCATAATATGTTAGCATAAAATCACTTATTTATCCATGGAAATATTTTTATTTATATTTTATTTATTTATTTATTTGTTTTTGACAGAGAGAGAGAGAGAGAGATTCAGAGACAGAGACAGAGAGAGAACTGAACTGGGGGAGCTCCCAGTTCAGCATATGGTTCCGCACGGGCCGGGGCCGGGACTCGATCCCCAGTCCCTGGCGCTGCAAAGTGAGCACCCAACCCACTGAGCCGTCCTGGCTTCCCCGGAAATATTTTTACTATGCTACAATTTTAAAGAAAAAAAAACTAGGAATTTTGTCCATTATATTCAACAGGACATTTGGTACTCTGTGCTGGTCAAAGTAAAAAATCAATGGTATTTCACTGAATAAAATTTCTTGTATAGCTATATATGAGAAGGATTACACTCCAAATTTATATATACTTATATATACACTGGACATTATTTGAGAATTCCTACACTTTGAGATCTTAACAAATGTTTGTTGAATGACTAACCCCATACATTACTCTTCCAGCCAAATGAGTACGTTGAACCAACAGCATACTCTTAATACTCATCCCATTGGTGGATGACTATCATTAGAAATGAGGGGTTAGATGTTTGCCAACATCCTAAATTTAATCTGCAATATATCTGTTAGTTGCTAAAAGAAAGGGGAATTGGAGCAATCAAGGGGACAATCTAGAACCTGTTTGCAGCTCATCTTTGCCTTGGATGAATGAGAAATCTCTTCTTGCCTCAGTCAGTACAGAACTGATTACTTTGAAAGAGTGTCTGTCAAGTGTCTTACAAAACTAAATTGCCTTTGGTTTTGTAGTTTTAACTCATACATCAAAGTGGATTTCTTTAAAACACACACACACACACACAACCACAACACACAAATAGATATGGCTGAATCTTTCTTGCCCTAGATAGATTACTAGTCTTTAATGAATTTTGTAAAGATTATTATGAAGGTCAAGAATGTACTAAGGTAAAGAAGTCTTGGATTTGAAACCTAATTATGCACTTATCAACTGTATGTCCAACACATAACCCAGTTTCCTAATCAGCAAAATGGCAGTAAGTAGAATTCTTAGACCACAGGTAGTTGTGGGGATTAAATAAGCTAATTCTTAAAAAGAACATAGAATAGTGCCTTTCACATATAAAACTTAATAACTGTTAACAATTATTGATATTTCTCTTGCTTTGTTGTTCTTTTGTTGCTTTTTATTTTAAAAGAATATAACGAGACTAAATAAAGTGGTTTTCTTTATGCTTTATTTTGGAATGGCACAATATTTGGAAAATTTTTAAATTCTTTCTAATACTAGCACTATAGCACTATTTTGTTTGTATATATTTCTTTCCTGTTTTAGTCATATGCATGTATGTTTCCACATATAATAAAAACAAACCTATAGTTAAATAATAAATTTCTTGTTTGTATTCTGCCTTTTTCCACTTACCATAATCTATACACATTTTATATGTTTCTAGGAGCTTAGTAACAATTTTTAAATGGCTATATATATATCACTCTTTCTACTTTTACAGATAATACTGTAATAGTTTTGCTTTGTAGAGATATTTTCATACAATTCAAGAATAAAATAACTAATAGTAATAATAACAACCATCTAGGAGAAGCTGGGGTGGCTCAGCAAGTTAAACACTTGCTTTGTAGCCCCAAAGACTGAGGATCAAATCCTGGCCCCAGCCCGTGAGGACCCATATGCTGAACTGATGAGTGCTTCCTATGCAGGAGACCCTGAGTTCAGTTCTCACCCCCCTAGTTTGGCCCCTGAATCAATGGGGGCATTCCTCCCATGAGGGAGGCCCCCAGCCTAGTTTCCTCCCTGTGCAGCCCCTGCCCACTGTGTGGAACAAAACCATGTCAAAAACTGATGACATACAACTATGGAGACTGCTCTGGACCCTCCCCTTTCTCTGTCGCTTTCTGTCTCTGCCAAAAACAATAAAATAAATCTTAAAAAAAAAAATACTAACCATCTATCTCTGTATTTTCTTGCTGATTTATGCTCAGGAATTCTTGTCTTCTTATCCTCTAGTCTTAGCCATATCCTACACCCACTCAGAGCTGAAGGACCCGTATAGTCTTCTGGGTGCATACCTGACAAGGCATTAGATTATTCAGTGTTGACAGCAATAAGCAGGGGTATGCTGATAACCAGCAATTTGAAAAACACAAACCCTGATTTGTAGCATTTGCCAATTTCTATGGGGTAAATATTTCCTCAGTGGCTAATATCAAGCTATAGATGGTGTTAACAATTGGTTTCCAAGATTCTTGAAAATTTAACTGGCTCTTGGGGCCTGGTATAAACTGGTTCCAACATAGCAGTGGGAGTGGAGTTGAAGCCTTTAAGGATGTCATAACACAAAAATATTCAATGGACCAGTAACCAAATGGATCACACAGTCAATTCTATTATCTCTGCCTTTGCTACTCAAAGTATGGTCCAAGGACCAGCAGCTTCAGCATCACCAGGAAGCTGGACAGAAAAGCAGATTGATTAATGGCCGTACTTCAGATGTACTGAATTTGTTGCACAGTTAAGTTTAGGAAGCTCTAGCTTAGAACAGTGGCCTTCCCCGTGCACCTGAAAAGACCCAGTGCTTCAGAGAGCTTATTAATTTATTTACTAATAGCTTCTGAAATGGAAAAACTTGTGTCCTACTTGTTATATATCTAGTAAAAAAAAATCACATATGTGAACCCTTCTTGAATTTATATTCATTCTATATTTATCACATGCCTTACATATAATTGGACAGTTCATTACCCTACTCTAAAGCAGTCTGTACTCTAATAGCCATAACATCTATATGTAGCATTTGCTGTGGGTGTCCTGCCCATATTTCTTCACCGAGTCCCAATCGCCAACAACTGACATGAGTGTCTTTGTCTGAGAGTACTCTGTTTTGGGAAACCAACTGTACTGAGGAATTACAAGTACATCACCTCTACACCTAGCAGCCTTCAACCAACAATTGCTGTGAACTGGTATATCAATACTCCAGATCTGTTGTCCCTCTCATATGAGAACTTTGAGGTTTCACATTGGTTTCCTAAGTTACCCAACTTGATTAAGCTCTCAATGCCCATAGTGATAACTCACTAAATAATGAACACTTAATTGCCTGCTCTCCTTTTGCTTTCTTTCCCATTCTTCTACCAGTGTTTTCTGAAATCACCTCTCAAATGGACTCATTCTGCTTGAATCCCTGATGCAGAGTCTATTCTGGGGAAGCCTAAACTATGTAGCTATATACTCACCAATGGGATCTTCCTAATTTTATACTCCCAGTTAGCTTCCCTTCACCCAATTCCCTAATCTTTTCATTTTTATTTAAATTGTTAAAGAAACACTTTTTTTTATGATAAAACACATTTTCAAATAATATGAAAATATATAACATGAAAATAGGAATATCCCATTCCCCCATGTTTTTCCCAGTCATGTTACCAGTTGCTTCTAGGTGCTTCTATAGAGGTTTCTAGACATTTACAAGCATTATTTTTTAAATAAATATTATCACACTATACATGATATCCTACCTCTTTTTCTTTATATCACACACCATTTTTACAAATATCTATAGATATATTAAATGCTGCATTCCTTGATAGGCACCTACTTGGGGCACTGGCAAAAGAGAAGCAGACAAAAAGAAAAGAAGGAAGAAAGGAAGGAAAGAAGGAAGAAAAGAAGGAGAAGGAAACCTAATTTGATAACTTCTTACAAAATATTTGCAAAATATTTTCAAAATATTAAAAAACTAGAAAGAAGCAATTTAATTTCAGCTTGCAGGGAGTTTTGAGTTTGTGGTTTAAATTTATTTTAAATTGTAATTACATATTTGGGGTGCACCACATTTTCAATGTTTAGAGATTTAAAGTCCTTAAACCATCTTTAAATCTCCTTCTTTTTAAGAGTCAAATCCATTCCACAGAAGTACCACACTTATTTAGCCAGTGCCTATTAGGGGTCACTACAATATTTCCAATATATGATTATAAACAAGGCTGAAATGAACATCCATCTTTGCACCTGTCTGCTTTTGCTTATCTGTACATGTATATACTCATATGTATACATTTGTATATATGTCTATAAATTTCTATAAGCCTAATTCCCTGTTTTAATTATGAGATTTACTGGATAATTCAAACACTTTGTGTAATAAAGGGGGAGCAGACTTTTGTATTGTATGAGAAAAGTCACACTACCGGCTCTCTTCACTTAATGACTTAGTTCCATTTCTATGGCTAGGTCACTAAGTGATTTGGTCAATCAGTGAGGAGCTTAAAGGTGAATGTCTCTTGGTAGGTTGTGGCTCCACAGTATGTATGTATTTTTCAATAGATATGACACAATACTACACTTTGAAACAAAATACATAGTCTTGTATGATTTCCAAAGCTTCTTGTAGTGAATACCAACCAACTGCAGGAATGAGACAAAAATTGAGAAAAAGGATTTCCTGCACAGGTCCTTAAAAAGGTAATTTGTTAAGTGAGGAATGGCTGTAATAAGATTCTGGAGAGAGGAGACAGTCTCTTCTTTCTTTGCTTTACAACTTAACTCCAGGAAATTTTGTTGGGAGAACACAACAGATCTTATACTTGGTAAAACAAGTTGGAAAATGTGGGCTGCCAGGATGGCTCAGCAGATTGGGTGCCTGCCTTGCAACCACAGGGTCCAGGATCAGCCCCTACCCTTGCAGACTCACATGCTGAATTGCAATGCAACTGGTGACTGCTGAGATGGCAGGGGAGGTTCTCTCCTCCCATAAGGGAGGCCCCTAGTTCAGTTTTGCCCTGCATGGCCCCACATCCACCTGTGTGGAATGAAACTATGTCAAAAAATTAATGATGTGTAATTATGGAGACTACTCTGGTCCTCTTCGCCCCCCCCACCACCACTTTCTCTCAAACAATAAAATAACCCTTAAAAAAAGTTGGACAGTCTTTTATATGGGTGTAGTTGGTAGAGTTTAGAGTTCTGTAGGAAATTTAACTCACAATTTTCATCAGTAGATACTATTACTACTTATTTTCCAGTTTGTGTGTTTTTTTCTTTTTAGTCCACACAGCATAAATACTACTAGGAAATTAGGAAGGGCAACATGCTTCACCAACTTTTTATTAGTGTCCTGCTTGTAAGGTCAGTGGGCCTCAGGGGCAAATAGGATGTGGCAAAGGGGACTTTCCAAGTGGCTGTAACCTGCCTGGGAACTTT
>PVKE010026214.1:0-22469 GCA_004027555.1 Craseonycteris thonglongyai
TTTTTTTTTTTTTTGCTGGATCAAATGATAATTTTATTTTTAATTTAATTTAATTTTTTTATTGTTAAATTTAATGGGGTGACATTGGTGGGTAACAACTAGATAGTTTCCAACTGGGAAAAAATATTTGCAAACAATGCCTCTGATAAGGGGCTAATATCAAAAATTTCTTTGTTGATATAAATAACACTCAACTACACCCACTCAAATATCTCTAGATAGAGTGTTGCTGTAATTGTATCATTTAGAAACTGCATTTGGCTGCAAGTAACAACTTAAAAAAGAAGTTAATCTCTCCTCCCTCCCCTTACGCTAATCCAATAGTTTAGGAATTGCTGGCTTAAGGTTGTTTGCTTGGTGATGTTTTCAAGGGTTTAAATAGGGTGTGTTTTTTTTTCTAATGTTTGCTATGTTACCATTGATACTGCTGCCATCCAGGTGGCTGGTCTATGTCCAGGGTGGGAAAAGGACAGAAGGGAAAAATGTCAAAGAAACATATCCTCGTGTATTCTGGTATGAATGAAGAAAAAATTCTTCCCTGGGAAATTGTGCCTAACTCAAGGGGCACATGGCCAAGCTGAACAATAAGGGAAACAGAAAAATTATTTTGTTTTGTAGGTATTTTGGTTTTCTTAAGTTAGGTCTCCTGGAAACAGATTGTGATGCAGAAAATTGCATGCAAAAATTTTGTTGGCGTGTGATCTTGGGAGGTAAGCCTGTAAGGAAGGTAGAAAGGGAGGACTGGATCGAGGGAGGAGCTAGCTTACAAGGTGGTTGCTACTGAGATCTCAGCTGGTCTTTTGAGGGTCTTCAAACTCATATGGCCTTTATCAGTTGTCACAGATTGAGGCAAGGGGGCTGAGACTCTGTATTGCTGGCACAGGCTGTTATTTTATGAGTGCCTCCTCAGAAGATGCATTACCTTGGGAAAGGAAGTTTCCTACGGCCAAAGGCAATTCATAATGAGGGTCAACAGCAGATACTCTCAGCAGCTATGAGGTGGTTATACCCATTCTGAAGATATCTGGCTAGACTCCACAGAATGCACTAGAGTAGTAGAAAAGGCAAAAAGGAATGTGGGTTGATTGTAAGCATGTGTGAGTCAACTTATCCACACTGATAATGGGTGTTTACTCTTTTATGTTTTACTCTTTTCCAAATATTTTACACAAAGCAGACATTCATTTTAAAATCATTAGATGTTTGAATATTTAAAATAAAAAACTTATATGTATAAAGATTTCTTCCATAGCATGATAAATGCTGTAGAAAAGAAGTCTTTCTTTGAATTATCCAGAAATTTTACACAATTACAGTGATAAATTAAAGGTGACATATATGAAATATAAAATTCTTGGTAAATTCATTAGTGTAATTTTTGCTTTTGTATGAATACTTATTTAACCATAAAGTAACACAAAGTATTAGAATGGTTCCTGTTCCATCTTGTAAAACTTACTCTAAGCTCCCCAAACAGAGTGTATGCACAGTGGCTTCTGAATAGATGATCCATTTTTTTTTCTCCTTGGAGATTTTGAAAGAGTGGAGAGTTACAAGGGTTTGAATTTATATTATTAAGTACATACTGCTTTAAGAGATTTGATGTGTTACCACCAGCCTGACGTATTTGAGGGCAATACTTTAGGATGATAATGAGACCTTTGAGGTTAGTCATCTGCGTGGCAGATGTTATGAGTAAAATACAGGATAATAGCAGAGAGAGGTCAGCCTCTGGATCTCAATATCCATACTGCCATTTCTCCTTTTTCAAATTAGGCAGTTTCAGGTTTTCACCGAGCAACCTCCATTTCATTTGTACCTATTAACAGAGTGAAGATAAATTTGAGTACTTTCCTGAACCTATTTAAAAAAAGACCACTGTCACTAGAATTCAAGCTTTGAAATAGTAAAAGAAATATTTCAAAACTAGCTTAAGCACTCACAGTAACTCATAATATTCATTGGATAAGTGAATATAATTAATTGATTTCTATATGGTTTAACTAATCTACCTCAGAATTTGAGCCTTGCCTCTCAGGACTTTGTACCTCCCCAAAGAGTGGTTTCAGCTACATTTATAGTGTTATGACCAAATACTCTTTTATTCTATAATATTTACCAAACATAGATGTAAAACTAGCTCCTGGCTAGTTTTACAGACTCTATTAGCAAAACACATGAAATGAATTATTAACTATAAGAGAAAGCAGGTAACTGTGATAATTTTAAAGGACAAAGAGAAAAGAATCCATATTGTTTATATGTTACTGTCCACTTGCCATAGAGAAAGTGAAAAGAGAAGAATGAGAGGAAAACTGTGAGAAATCTGTGAAGTCTGGAAAATAAAAGACTTGGTGGGAGGAAAAAGAAATTTTGTGAAAAGAAAAGGAATGAAGAAAAAAGAATTAATAACAAATAGTTCAGAGCCCAGAAACCAATAAAGCTAACTCATATGTGTTGCCTGGAGATTCCAAAAAGGATTGTGGCTGATATTGATTATGTTGAGAGGGAGGAGTTGAGCTAAGAAAAGAAAGAAAGGAAAGGAAGGAAGGAAAGAAGGAAGGAAGGAAGGAAGGAAGGAAAGAAAAAGAAAGGAAGGAAGGAAGGAAGGAAGGAAAGAAAAAGAAAAAGAAAGAAAGAAAGGAAGGAAGGAAGGAAGGAAGGAAGGAAGGAAGAAAGAAAGAAAAGAAGAAAGAAAAGACAGATGATAGGGTGGGCAGTGAAAAAGGACTACAGTAGGTGCGAAAGATGAATGGAGATAGTAGGAACCGGCATTAGTCTACTTTTGGAAAAAGACCAATCGATTTTAAAGTCCATTGCTGGAGGAAGAGAGGAAAAATATACCCTACTGAAACAAATAGGTTGACTAGAAAGTGCCAGGAAAGAGGAGATAGAGAATTGTACTTGAGTTGCAGTAACCCTTAGAGATGTCTGAAAAGCAAATTGAAAGTAAGTCATTTGCAGAAAAGAATTCTAGTGTTTAATAATATAATTCAGCATTTTGGGAGAAGTTATTAACAATAACTACAAGAGGGATTTTACCTTGCTAAAACACCCTGCAGCAGAAGTTTAGAATGGTGTTTTTTAGACTTAAGCTTTTTTTTTTCTTTGGAAGTACAGTATAAGAAGTGGTGCCACTGACAGTCAGTCTCGTCTTGTTTTCCACTAGTGGAGGTGATAATGAACAACAAAGCCCCAAAGGGGAGGCTGCTGGAGGGCTGGAAAACACTGTGCCGGACAAACAGTACAATTAGCTCAAGTAACCCAATGACGGCTGTGGCTTTATGCAGGGATGAAAGCTGCCTATTAGTGTTAATTAATCAACAGGAGAGAGAAATACAGGGTGTGGGTGTGCTTTCTAAAGCCTGGCAGCCCTAGGCAGGATGAATCCACAGTGTCAGAGGCTGAAGGTGCGGTATGACTAACTGCAGCAGTGTGAAATGGACTGGGCTTTTTATTTGGAATTTGTTCTCTATTTCTGGCTGCTTTCAGTCCCAAGAGGGAGGCACTCATTAAGACTATCATTTTAAAGGCAAGAAAGCTCAGCCTCTGTCCCCAAGAGCCAGGGAAGTAAGGAACCTATCTCCTGACTTCTGGAACAAAACTGCACACAGTGAGCAAGGCCAGAATGCTGTGGGGTTTCCGTCTTCAGAGGCTGAGCTTGACAACTTTTCCAAAAGGCCCCAGGTGCAGTTAAAGCAGGCCAACTTCCTGAAGCAGGGCCAAGAGCTGGACTAGATGATACAACATGCCCTCTGACTCAGTGGCTGTGGTTCAGGACAGTGAAGCTGTGCTGGGGAGAATCCACTCCTGTCTCGTGCAGCCACATGGGGCCATGGAGCAGGTGCATGGATCTGCATAAGAAGTCATTGTGCTAACGATAGAAACTGAAGAACATGAAAGTTACAGTTTCGGGAAGAACATTAGATTTGATTAGACAAGTCACTATTAAATAGAATTTTTTATTTTTTAATCAAGGAATTTTTGGACTTTTATTATCCAGAAATCTTCTGATAACTGGTATTTTTAAAGAACTTTTATGTTTTCTATGAACACATATCTTTTAACAAGATAGTCATACTTATAGTTTAAAAACTCAATCTGATCTATAGAAACTAGTTTTCTTTGATTTAAAAAAATAATCCAGCTAGTTGTTTTAAAGCTTGATTGAGTTATTTCTATATCCCAAAGCCCACTGGCAGTGTTTTACTCATTAATATATTGTTTTGTATATTACAGCTAAATTTTTCATTTCTTGAAGCTTGGGAACTACCTTTTCCCCCTATCTTCTGTCTTCTCTGAATATATAAAGGCCTAATGCATAATAAATATATGTAGAATTTGTTGTTGTCTTTTATCCTTTGTAAGTAGGTTAATCATAAATCTTTGTAGACAAGACAATGTGAAAATATTTTATTTGCAGTGTTGTCTTAAATTCATTCAATTTTGCAAATACTTTATGGCTGCCACTGCTTGCAAAGTCTTAGAACTACAAAGAGGGGTAAGATAGTTTCTGTCATCAGGGATGTCACAATTTAACCTTGTGTGGCAGGAATTAATATATTGGCATGCTCTAATTAATGAAGGTTAGTAAAATAAGATCTCTCTCTCCCTTTGTCTTCATTTTCTTTTCTAGACTTATTGAGAACCATTAATAATATAAAGAAACACTCAAGTTTACAGGGCTGGTGTCTCATCATTATTATATTTTCCAATTACATTTTCCTTCCTCTTGCTTCTTTATGTCCTGAGCAATACTTAGTTACTATAATGTGAAAAGTCAAAATATGTGATTTTCCTGTTTTGGCTGCACTTTCTAATTAATAGCTCAAGAGATAGATTGAGAATCTTTTTATGTATTTATCAGTCATTGTATTTCATATGTGAAGTATTTGATTATTTTAATATATTTTGTCTATTTTTAATTTTTTGTTTTTTAAAATAACCTTTTTTAATATTTAATTTACATTTGCTATACAATATTATATTAGTCTCAGGTGTACAATATAGTGTTGAAACATTTATATAACTTATAAAATTGTCATTCCAATATTATCTGGTACCCATCTGACACCATATATAGTTATTATAAATATTATTGACAATATACACTATGCTGTACTTTACATCCCTGTGACTATTTTGTAACTATGGCACTGTACTTCTTAATTTCTTTCCTTTTTTACCACCAGTCTATCCCTTCTCCACCCAGCAAATCTAGTACCATCTGACAACACTCATAGTTATTGCAACATTATTATTTTTTTAAGATTTATTATTTTTTGACAGAGAGAAAGACAGACAGAGAGAGGCAGAGAGAAGTGGGGGTGGGGAGGGCGCAGAGCAGTCTCCATAGTTGACAGCATTAGTTTTCCATATAGTTTCACTCCACAGGTGGGCACAGGGCTGTTCGGGGCAGGAACTGGGCTGGGAGCCTCCCACATAGGCCCTGGCAAGAACTGAACTGGGGGCACACGCCAGTTCAGCATGTGGGTCTCAATGGCCTGGGGCTGGGATTCGATCCTTGGGCTCCGGGGCTGCAAAGTGAGCACTTAACTCACTGAGCCATCCCAGCTTCCCCCTATTGCAACATTATTGACTATATTCCTCATACTATACCCTACATCCCCATAAATATTATGTTATAACTACAAATTTTTACTTCCCAATCTCTTTCCCTTATTTCACCACACTGCCAACCCTCCTACCATCTGGCAACAATTCAAATGTTTTCTGTATCTATGAATCTGTTCCTTTTCCTTTTGTTTATTTTCTTTTTTAGATTTTACCTATAAACAAAGTCAAATTACATCTGTCTTCCTCTGACACTCCACTCAGTACAACACACTCCGTGTCTTTTGATTGGAGTGTTTGATGCATTTAAATTAAAAGTAACTGTCGAGATATCTGTAGTTATTGCCATTTTATGTCATAGTTTTTTGCTTTTTTTCCCTCTCATCTTAAAGATACCCCTCTAACATTCCTTTTAATACTGGTTTGGTGGTGATGAACTCCTTTAGCTTTTTCTTGTCTGGGAAGCTCCTTATCAGTTCTTTAATTTTGAATGATATTCTTGCTGGATACATTAATTTTGGTTGTAGATCCTTGGTTTTCATCCCATTGAACATTTTTTGCTGGTTCCTTCTGGCCTGCAAAGTTTTGTTGAGAAATCAGCTGACAGTTGTGTGGATGCTCCCTTGTGAGTTACTATTTGCCTTTCTCTAGCTGCTTTCAGGATTTTCTTTGTCTTCAACTTTTGCCATTTTAATTGTGCTGTGTCTTGCTATGGGCCTGTTTGGATTCATCTTGTTTCTGACTCTGCTTCCTGAGCTTGTATGTCTATTTCCTTTGCCAGGTTAGGAAAATTTTTAGTCATTATTTCTTCAAATAAGTTCTCTTTCCCTTGCTATATCTATTCTCCTTCTTGTACCCCTATCATGTGGATGTTGTTATGCTTGATATTTTCTAGAGGAATCTTAAATTATCCTAATTATTTTTTGATTCTTTTTATTCTTCTGATTGGTTGTTTCCTGCTACCTATTCTTTCAAATCACTAATTCAAGCCTCCACTTCATCTAGTCTGGTGATTCTTTTTATTCCATTCTTCATTGCAGTTATTGTATTCTTTATTTCTGCTTGATTCTTTTTTATGGTTTCTATGTCCCTCTTAATGTTTGCTGTCTCTTTGTTGAAATTTTCACCAAGTTACTTGAGCATCCTTATAAGCATTGTTTTGAGCTCTGTCTCTTATAGGTTGTTTGCCTCCATCTTATGTAGTTCTTTTTTTGAAGTTTTCTGCCATACTTTCATTTGGGATGTATTTCTTTGTTTCCTCATTTTGGCTGCCCTCTGTGTTTGTAGATATTCTATTCCTTAACCTGACATTCACTGCTACAGTTTCATCTGGGGCTCATTGCTAATACCAGGAGGAGGTGGAGGAGGGAGTGCAGAGGCCCAAAGGGGCAGGTAGGGGAAGGTGACCAGGCTCTGCTGTGTCTTTGTTTTTGGCCTGGAACTGAGAAGAGAGGGCAGTGTGAACCTACACCTTTCTGTATGCTGTTTGCCCTAAGTTTCTGCCCTCAGCTGCCTTATATGCTTATCCCTTAGGCAGCACTGCTCGTGGGAAGAAGAGCACACTTGCAGCCTTTTTCTCCTCTTTCCCAGACCAGAGTGAGATTAGGATGCAGCTTCTCATCATTCCAATTTCCCCTCCCCACCCCCCTCCACAGCCCCCACAAACCAGAGTGAAGTTGAGCTGCAGCATCTTGTGGCACCAAAGATGCTGGGGCCTCTGGGGCCAAAATAAGTCCTGGTTATAGCATGTCATGGCCCTTGCCTCTGTGCCTCCTTTTCTCTGTTCCTTGGATAAGTGTGGTCTGGAATGCTCGCCTGTCCCCTCCTCCCTCCTCCCTCCTGTGACTGCTGAGTTTCAAGCAGTACATGGCCCCTGGTTCTGCATTCCCCTTTCCTTTCTCCTTAGTTTGGTCTTCTTTGCCCACCTGCAGGTGCTTTGATGCAATGAGTTAGTCCAGTGGTCAGCAAACTGTGGCTCGCTGCGGCTCATGAGCCGACCACTGAGTTAGTCTCTTAGCTGTGTTTGTGTGTTGCATATAGAATACTTCGTTGAATTTTAGTGGTTCTATTTGTTGTAACTTCCAGGGGAATTTTTAAAGATATGTTTTTATTGTTTTTGACAGAGATAGATAGATAGATAGAGAGAGAGAGAGAGAGAGACAGAGACAGAGACAGAGACAGAGACAGAGAGAGAGAGAGAGAAGGGGGAGGGCCCCGAACAGTCTCCATAGTTGCACATCATCGGTTTTTCCACATAGTTTTATTCCATAGGTGGGCTGGAGCTGCACAGGGCAGGAACTGGGCCGGGGTCTCACCCTGGTGAGAACCAAACTGCGGGCACTCGCCAGTCCAGCAAATGGGTCCGCACGGGCAGGGGCCAGGATTCGATCCTTGGTCCCCAAGGCTGCAAAGTGAGCACTCAACCCACTGAGCCATCTCGGCTTCCCAACCAGGGGAATTTTTAAGGAGTGCCTCTCATGCTGCCACTTTAGTTGATCTCTTGTTTTGTCCATTTTTTAATGGTGTCTTTTTTCTTTATTGATGTTTAGAAGCAATTTATAACTTAAGGATAATAATCTTTGTGGAGTTATTATATATAACATATTTTTGTCCTTCTTTTGCATTTTGACTTTTTAGGTTTTCATTATTTTGAAATTTAAAAATGTTTATGCAGTCATATATATCAGTGTTTTTACATACACTGAAATTCCCCTGCTCCTTACCAGGTATTATCCAATTGTGTCTTCATTGTTATTTTTTCCTATTGCTCTGAAAAACACTAAATTTCTGTGTGTTTTACCCACTCATACTCTCCATTATTGTTGTTGTTGTTATTATTATTATTATTGTCATTTTTGTGAATCATCTTTGCAGGTCTTTCATATGTACATTAAAATTAACCTAAGTTCGATTTAGACCTATTAAATTCATAGACAAGTTTGATGAGTTGACATTTTATTTTGGAAGATTGAGTAGTATTCCTACCCAAGAATATAATATTTCTCCTCGTTCTTAAGGTTATTCATTTGTCATTAAGTAAAATTGAATACATATACACATATGCACACAAGGATATGCACATATAAAATGTAATTGTACCAAAGTCTTAATTATATATACTATGAAATGTATAGCTTTAGTTGTGATTATGACAGTGACTTTGTGTCAATGAAACTTTTATTTTGATGCTAGCTTATGTATCAAAAAGTAATACATATTATTTGTCACATATTAAGCTGTTACTTAATACTCAGTAGTAATAATAGCTTTTCAGATAATTATCTTGTATTTTGTTACTTGAGAATATAAATATTTTTTATTTCTTTACAGCATTTGTAGCTATCATTTATATTTTAGGTTTATTTACATTGACTAAAACTTTTAGTAAAATATTGATTAACCTCAGTGATAATGGGAATGCTTATCTTAATCTTGACTTTTCAGCAGGATATACACTGTAAGTTTCTGAAATTAGACCTATTTCAGGTTAAGAATGATTCCTTCTATTCCTTCACTATTTTGTTTTGTTTTGAATTTTTGTTTAGCTTTGGTTAGCTTTAATTAGAATAGGCATAAAACTCTTATCAAATACTTTCTAAAATCTGTTGGGATATAGTAAAACAAGGCATTTTATTATTAAGAGTTTCCAGTCATGAGACATTGGTTTGTTCCTGAGATAAACCATATTGTCTTGCTGTATTATTATTCTTGTATTACATAGTTATATTTAATTTGCTATTTTTTTTTATTGTTTTTGACAGAGAGGAGCAGAGAAATACAGAGAGAACGGGAGGGCCCAGGGCAGTCTTTGTAGTTGCACATCGTTAATTTTGGATATAGTTTCATTCCACAGTTGGGTGCAGGGCCATGTAGGGCAGGAACTGGGCCTGGGGCCTCCTTCATAGGAAGCACACCCCTGTGAGCTGGAGGCCTCCCACATGGGAAGCTCACCCCGACTAGAACTGAACTGAGGGCACGCCCTACATCAGCATATAAGTCCACATGGGCCGGAGCCAGGATTTGATCCTCGGACCCCAGGGCTACAAGACAAGTGCTCAACCTACTGAGACTTCCTGACATTCCCTGCTGATATTTTATTTAGACATTTTATGTTTAAATTAACAACCAAATTGCCTTGTAACCCTGTCTAATTTCTATGCAATTTTGATATCAGGTTACATAACAGTAAAATAAAATTATTGAAATAGAAGGGCCTAGAAATCATGTAATCAGCTCCTCATCTTATAGATGGATAACCAAAGGCAGAGCACATTATTGCATTAGCAAAACTAATATCAGAAATAAGATTGTGTAATTTAAGGTTCATAAAATTTGGGAGACAGCTTGAGATGCAAAGTTTAAAAAAATATGAAGTTCCTTGGTAATAATTTGTTTTCATAAAACACCTTGAGTACAGTTTCTTCTATGAGGTTTTCCTACTTCCAGCTTCCTATTGAACTTAGAAACTACAATTTTATTCTCTGATACTTTTATGTGTGCCCTTAAATAGATTATGTTTCTTGAGATTTGCTTCCATTGTCTTTGATTTCCCTTACAGTTTCTAGCCCACATAATAGGTGCAAAATCAATATTTTGTTACTTAATGAATTAAAAAAAAAGGTTTATTTAATTTTTGACAGAGTCAGAGAGAGAGAGAGAGAGAGAGAGAGAGAGAGAGAGAGACAGAGAGAGAGAGAGAGACAGATAGAAGGGGGAGGGCCCAGAGCCATCTCCATAGTTGTACTTCATCAGTTTTCAACATGGTTTTGTTACACACAGGTGGGTGGGGGCTGCACAGGGCAAAACTGGGCTGGGGGGAGGCATGGCCTCTCAAGCCAGGGTCCGAACCAGGGGCTGAGAACTGAATTGGGGGCCTCCCATATGGGAAGCACACCTCAGTTCAGCATATGAGTCCACATGTTCCAGGGCCGGGATTCAATTCTTGGTCCCCAGGGCTTCAAAGCGAGCGCTTAACCCGCTGAGCCATCCCAGCTTCCCCTGAAATTCTTTCTCTGTATCTTGCCATATACTTTTTTTGGGACAATTCTATTAGTTAAATATTCTAATAATACTCATAATACATGGTCATTTCTTGTTATTACAAGGAGAAGCAGAACATCACTATTTTACCAGGAGAAATGGAAGAGCTGGCTTGTTTAGCCAGTGGCTACTTATATGCTAAGATTGGGAAACCAGAGACCTCTGGTATGCTTTTCAGACTCAGTTCCTGGCCTCTGAGCTCAGCTTTTATGAAAACACATCATGAATTACATTATGTTCTTCAGGAGACACTAAAGTCCCTGGGTTTGTTGATAAGAGTTATTGCACTTCTTTCCATCTGCCACACTTACCAGTCTGTGGCAGCCAGCTTAGACCCTTTGAAAAGCTATTTTACTTGATTAAACATAAATTAATTAAAATCAAAATTGAGAGCTATTCAGTTATACCCAATTTGATATATTAAGTGAAAGTAAAACTTGAAAGAAGCTGTCCTCTCAGGCTTTGTTAAGTACAATGACCAGACAAGAAGAAAAGTGTGTTATTTTTCTTTGAAGTCTAGCTTTCTAAGCCTTTGTGGAATATTGCAAATGAATTTCAAAGAGAAATTTTATTCCTCTTTCTTACTTGTCCTGAATTTCTTCTGTCTCCTCCTTTTAAACTTTATTTTCTTTGTCTCTTTGGGGATGATGCATTCTTAAGCATATTAATGTAAGCATTTATGCATTTATTTATTGACTGAAGAATTATTTGTTGTTTGACTACCTCATGTTAGGGAAAGAAACTGAAGGCTCATTGGTGAGCTATAAAAGGTGAGACCCCTGCTCTTATAAAAAGAGGAAATGGTCACTCATCCAATAATCTCTTCAGTGAATTCTTAATTGCAAACTGATAATCATGCTCTGAAGAAAATATCTGACTTGGGTAAAGGAGGGTCTCAGGGGTAGGTTGGGATTGCAATATTGGTGAAAATTTTTCAAGGAATTACTTTTGAGCAGAGAGCTGACAGATATCAGTTAAGCATGTTTAAGTGGTACAAGGATGTCAGTGAAGAAGAAGGAACACATTCCAGGGTATAGAAAACTGCATGTGCGAATGTCTTATGACAGAAGGATATCTGAAAGTAGGTTGATATATCTGAAACAAAGAAAAAAAAATAACCATACATGATGAGTTTGGACCAGACTATATAGGACCTTTTAGGGAAGGTGATATGGTATAGGGATGGGGAGATGATAATAGAAGAAGTGGATTTGTAGAAGAAGATGTTTTTCAGTTGCAGTATAGTGAATATATTATACAGAAGGCACAGTGACTAGGAATAAAAGCTAGGACTGGACACAAGAATAGAAAAATAAAATACTAGCAACTTGCTAGAATGGGAAGCAAGAAAAGTAGATGGTACAAAAGGTATTTGATGAACTCCTTTAGCTTTTTTCATGTCTGGAAAGCTCTTTATTTGTCCTTTGATTCTGAATGATAGCCTTGCTGGATAGAGTAATCTTACATAGGTGTCCTTGCTTTTCATCATGTTGAATATTTTCTGCCAATTCTTTCTGGCCTGCAAAGTTTCTGTTGAAAAATCAGTGGACAGTCTTATGAGAGCTCCCTTGTAAGTTACTAGTTTGCTTTTCTTTTGCTGCTTTTAGGATTCTCTCTTTGTCTCTAACCTTTTCCTTTTTATTATAATGTATCTTGGTGTGGGCTTGTTTGGGTTCATCATGTTTGGGATTCTCTGTACTTTCTGGGCTTCTACAAGTATGTCTATTTCCTTCATTAGATTAGGAAAGTTTCAAATCATTATTTCTTCAAATAGGTTCCCAGTCCCTTGCCTACTCTTCTCCTTCTGGTATGCCTATGATGCAAATGTTGTTACCTTTGATGTTATCCCAGAGATCTCTTAAGCTATCCTTATTATTATTATTTTTTTTTGGATTTTGTCTCTATTTGCTTTTTTAGTTGAATGTTTTATGCTACCTTATATTTTGAATCACTGAATTGTTCCTAGGCTTCATCTAGTCTGCTGCTGATTCCTTTTATTGCATTCTTTATTTTGGTGATTATATTTTTTCATTTCTGCTTGGTTCTTTTTTTATGGTTTCTGTGTTCTCCTTTATACTTGCTAATCTTTTTGTTGAAGTTTTCAATAAGTTCCTTGAATATCCTTACAATCACTGTTTTATGTTCTGTTTCTAATTGGTTATTTCCCTCCATATTTTTTTTTCCTGAAGTTTTTTTGCTGTTCTTTCATTTGAAGTACATTTCTTTGTTTCCTCATTTTGGATGCCTGTCTGTGTTTGTTTCTATGTATTAGGTAGATTTACTGCACCACCCAGTATTGCTTGGTAGCCTTATGTAGTGGGTGCCCTGTGCAGTCCTGGTACAGTCTCCCTGGTCACCTGTGCTGGGTGCTCCTGTAGACTCTGGACTGAGAACCTTAGTTAACAGTCATACCAAGACTTTACACCCCTGGGTTAGAGGAAGGGAGAGCAGTTCTCCAAAGGGAAATAAGAGTATTAGTGCCAGAAGGAGGAATGGATTCTGGGTAAAAGACCAGAAATTTCTCATACATTTGACTTTTTGTTTCCTAGACATTTTGATTTTTGAAATGTTCTCTATTTGTTGTGGACCAAATGTTTGTGTTTTTCAAAATTTATATGTTGAAATCCTATAATTCAGGATATTGGATGGTAGGGCTTTTGGGAGGTAAGTAAATCATGAGGGCAGAATCCTTATTAATGGGATTAGTGCCTTTGTAAAAGGAGAACTGGAGAGACTCTTCATCTCTTCTGCTATGAGGTTACAGCTAGAGGCACAACTTCCTTTGTGAAAGAGGATGCAGGCACTCTCCAGACACCAAATCTGCCAGAACCTTGATCTTGGACTTCCCAGACTCTGTAACTATGAGAAATAAATCCTGTAGTTTATAAATTAAACAGAATGGTAATTTTGTTATAGTAGCCTGAATGAACTAAGCACTATTTCTTAGGAGGTAGTATAAGTCATTTTTCTTGTTTCTAATTTGTGAAGCATTTTTTATGACTTCCTAGCTTCTTCTGTATATATTTGGGTCATATCTCTAATAGGTTTTTGCCCCTATTCATTAATCTTCAGGAAACAGTGTTTACACCAACAAATGAAAATCAACCCAAAATCTGAATGTGAATCTGTGGTGTGTGTGTGTACGTGTGTGCCATCAGAATCACATGATAAACTTTTAAAAATGGAATTAAACAACTTTTATACCCCTAAAATCCACCCTTAGACATACTTGCTATATCACAATATTTTGGCAGAAGGAACCTGGACTTATTTTATTTTATTTTTTTTTAAAGCATAGTCTTTTTTTTTTTTAATTAATTAATTTATTTTTGACAGAAAGAGAGAGAGAGAGAGAGAGAGAGAGAGACAGAGACAGAGACAGAGAGAGAACTGAACCCAGTTCAGCATATGGTTCCGCACGGGCCGGGGCCCGGGCTGGGATTTGATCCCCGGTCCCCGGTGCTGCAAAGTGAGCATTTAACCCACTGAGCCATCCTGGCTTCTCCCGGACTTATTTTGTTATAGCTATTTACTGGTGATTTTGTTATGCTAACCATCTATTTTTTTCTATACATTGAGGATTACTAATATAGACATTCTATGAGCTTATTTCTATTATTGAGTATATTTGATATTCTGAAGTCTATGACCACTATGAGAAAACTGTTGAGAGAAAGGTTTCACCTCATTATAAGAAAGATCTTTGTAATTTGTTTAAATTTGGACTATCCTGTAAAAAAGGGAATAGGCTGCCCAGCAAATCAGTAAATTTTCTGTCTCTAAATGTGTTTACACAAGAATTTCATGATCATTTGCCTGAAACAAATGTGAATGAAAATGGGACAATTACTTTTACCCCCATTGAGATACACTGTGACATGATATTACAGTTAACGTATATAAAGCATAAATGTGCAACAATGAAAATCTCACCAAACTTCACAGTTTTCCTCAGGTCTTTGAGAAATTATATAACAGGTAAATTCCTCTGTGAGAATGTCTTAGTGACTGACTGATAGATATATGATGAGCAGCTGTTCAAATAGTGAGCTCCTTCCTAGCACCAAAACCATTTTAGTTGTCTAAGATGATTGGAAAGACTAGGGTTCTTGAAATTTTAAATGAAACTTGATATTGTAATGTTAAAATATAACATGCTCTGGTATGCAATACTTTAAAAATATAATCTCCTTACCAGGTCAGAACAAACTAATGATGAAAAGCAGAATTAAGCATGGTAGACTGATTTAAAGATGACTGAGAAAGTTCAAAATCCCCAAATATCTTTTTTCTAGCTGCCCTCGGCTCTACCACTATTTAGTCATTGTTTTGGGTCAGTTATGGCCATCTTGACTTGATAAAGAGTGATGGACAAAACTAGTCTATCTCACAGTGTCCTACAAGGCCAGTTTCCAGAGCAAGTAATTTCTCACTTGTGACCATGAGCTGGAAAATGAGATTGCCATGTTCTACGCCAAGTGAACGAATGACAAGCACATATAAAATCTACACAGAACTTGACTGAGAAGCCAGGAAGAAGGAAAAATACATCAATAAGATGAGAGTAAACGTGAATTCATTCAGGAATTGTCTGGCCAGGCTTTGTTGTTTACAATTTATTTTTATAGACTAATTAGGGCAATGAACTTAGTCAAGTTTTAAGGGTCTACAATAGTACATATACCTGAGAAGGAAGAAGAACTAGTGAACAGGAGAGAGGCTCACAAAAGTGATGCTGATGGAAACTGTCACTCTCTTCTTAGTAACACGACAATATGCTCCTGCTTGAAGTTTTTTGTTTGATTTTTATAACTGTTAGATACAGTACCAGTAGTAATTTTAATGATATAGTTTAATCTTCTATAAAAATGAAAGAATATATATTCCAGTCTTTTATTCTAATAAACTTGTGAATTTACCTGAGTGTTTTTGGTCCCATTTATTTAGAATAATTTAGACTCTGGTTTTTGGGGACTTGACAAAGGATATAGTGCAATATTAGTAAAAAGTCTGGTCAGTCATTTCAGTGCTGGGACCTTGGTGGATACTTTAATTCAGAGTAGCATAAAGAGCATACACATATCTCTGGTTACTAGTCTCTTTGTCACTGGTTGGTTTGAATATGCTCCTCCCTCTGGGTCTTTTATTCTCTTCTATCTATACAATTGAAGATTAGAGAATAGGGTCAGAGATCACAAACTGGTGACCTATGAACTAAGTAAACTAAGACAATAGACTGTTAGGTTGGTTAAGGCAGTAAGTGTTTTATTTCATGTTGTTTTAATGACTTCTAATATATTAAATAGTGTACACATACTTATGGTTGCCTGAGGAGTTACCAGCTTACCCCAACCACTGAGTTAGATTTAGATCTTATGTTTGTATTCCCTTCATGGGTCCTGAATACATTTGAGTTTGTGGTTCTCAGATTACATATTTTGTTGAATTTCTTTAGGTTGTAATTCTTAATTTCTTTACGATGTAATTCTATAAAACCTCTTGAGAGACTGAACATTCTTTTACAGCCCTGATTGATAGAGAGATAGATGAGCTGAAAGGAAATTCATACATGGCCAGGTCTACCAGGTACAAGACCATATCCACACACTATCCCATTTAATTCTCAAAGCACCATAGTGAGGTATATATTATTATACCCATTTTACAGACTTAGAGAAAAAATTAGCTTGCCCATTGTCAGAAAGCTTATTAATTGTGGAAATTAGGTTCAAACCCGGATCTGTTATCTCCAAAACCTCCCTATGCCCTAATTTCCCTTACTGGGTAGAAACTTTCCACAATGATGTCTTGGATAATTAAGCTGTACACAGACTTTCAAAACATTATCAAATTTGTCAGATGTCCAAATATCTCAAACTGTTTTATAAAATATTTCATTTACAAACTGCTTTCTTTGACTAGTAGGGAGTTGCCTTCACACAGTGCTTAGGAACGTACTTGATTGCCAAAAAGCCCATTAGAATTTAGGAATGATTATTATTAGAGGAAATTTAGCTTTCATTTACACATTTATGTAACTTTGAAAAACATGTCACAAATTACTCATATTTGAAATGTAAATAATTTTTTTTGATTATGTAAGTTTCTTCATTTTGTCACAGAATACTGGCAGTCTTATAAATTTGAATTTGTTTGTATAAATTATCACTAAAACTTCACACACCTTAATCTGAAAATAGTACTACTTGACTATTACATGACATAGAACAGTTCTGGTGAAGAGACTTTCAGGTATGTCTGCATAAAAGAAGACAGAAAGACTATTAATATAATTATTAATAGAGTAGAAAACTTTTGGTTGTGTTGTAGTTTCATTTGAGAATTTGTAAAGGTAATTGGTAATACAAATAGGAACTATGTGTTTTAAGATGACTTCCACTTTATGTGTCACTGAATTGGCTTACAATAAACATGGTGGCCAACAAATATCCAGAACAAGAATGCTTATTGTTAAATGGGGGACAAAAGCAGAGAAATATGATATATTTAAAAGTAAATAAAGTAAAAGAATGTCTACAAGAGGCAACTTTTTATAATTTCTTCATTTAGTATTAACCAGAGTTCTTCTGCTGACTTGACAAAAAGGTTGAGCCAATAATTTTTATTATGTTTTAAACATAAATAGTGCCCCAATCTTGGATAGATATTTTTTGCAAGTGCAGGGCAAATTACTATAGGGTATGTTAAAGCAATTAGCCTGCAAATTTCACTTTCTGCGAGTGAGGCTTGAGGGGTGGGGAAGAGGACACAGAAACTGCTGCCCTTTTCAAATAACTCACAGATGTGCTAATTATGTGTCAGATATGAAAGTTGAGACACTGTGACCTTCAATCCAACAAAAGACCTTTTCAAGTAAGCCATTTCACACACATTAATAAAGTGAACAATATCCTTATTCAGTTCAATAATGTATGGCTGTTATTTCATTATACGTTAATACAAATCAAGAAGTTCCTTCATTGTTAACCATATTAAAAGCCATTCTAGAAAAAAACATAGAATATATATCCATTTCAGTAATATTTTGGGATATTCGTCAAGTAGTGATCTAAACATTGTTGTTTGCTCCAATTGCATATAGCGAATGTGTGGTGTCTCTGCAACTGAATGCATTTGGGATTTCAGTAATAAAAACTGTGATGTGTTAAAGTATATAGTAATTAATGAAGATATTAGGTACATTAGAATAATGATTGGTAGAAAAACTAACTCTTTGACGTGATGAAGAAAATTATGTATTCTGTAGATCAGGGTAAATAATTCCTCTGTTCACAATCACCTACTAGCAAGAGGAATGGTGAATAAAAGTGAAGTTCAAAGGAAAGGCAAATAATCCTATGCTCTTTCATAATATAAAGAAAGCATTTGTAAATATTGGACTTAGGTAATAGACATAATTGTAATTATTTAAAAGAGCATTTCACTGAAAGATAGCATAATTTTCAAAAGCAATAAAGTTAAAAAATATTTGAGTGTCACTAGTGTTTGAATTAAAATAGACTGCTAGAATGTCAATCAGTGTCCATGAAGAAGTAGTGGAAAATCAAGAACAGGAAAAAGAATTTAATTACCTTGTATTTATTTCACTTCATGTATATTTGATACTGAATAAAGCATGAATAAAGATACAGTCATTCTTAATGCAATGTAAGTAGTCATAATAAATCTATGGGAAATTATAAACCAAATGTAACCTTAAAATAAACCACAAACATGTGAGATTTCAAGAACCTATTAGCATTCAATCTGCAGATAACAATTTTTTCAATTCCATAGGAAACTGTAATAACATTGTATTATGGATTAGATGTTGATACCAAGAGATTGTATGGGGTTTACTGTTTAACTCACCAGTATTTCCTTTAGTTCTAAACAACTTTGTAGGGCCCTTTGTTAAAATTTTTCTGATTACTTTCATAAAACAAATGCAGGGACATTTATGAGAATGCTGAGTTTGTCAGTGAGATTTTCAATGTATGTGTACTGCACTTACTTGTCTAGGATAATAGATGTTTCTGAATTTCTTTATAATCTGAAATTATTTTTATTATTTGGATTGTATTTAAGGTGGCGAATCTTGCTTGTTCCATGTCAACGAATGAAGATGGGATTAAAATTGTCCAAATTGCAGCCAACCACTTGGAAACCTTGTGTCCACAGGTATGAGAACTAAGTTGTTGTCTCTTCTACAAAACTAACTATAGAAATTATATATAATGCTTCAAACTTTTGTACACAGAGAAAGATATTAAAATGTTTATTTTAAAAACAAAAGATGACTCATTCTATGGTCATCGTTTATTCTTTACTAAACTCTTAGTTCTTTACTTATTACCTGGTTCTTATAATATTCTTTAAAGGCCCATATCAGAATCTCATGAGAGAAATGTATAGTTTGAAATTAAAGCAGTGTTTTGTGTCTAACAGATTTGATTTATTTTTAATCACAATTTATTCTGAAATCTCACATAGAATGAAAGAAATGACTTTTTTTTTTTCTTTTTATCAAAAGAAGGCACAGTTTTGGGAAAAAAACAACAAATGTTTTCTTGTCTACAATTCAGGAGTTTTTGGAAATTTGGAGAGCAACACGTTTTTAGGCAATTATTTCTAGTTAACTAGTAGTCTTGAAGCCATGGATCAGGATACACATAACGGTACTCTTAATCTCCTTGTCTTAGAATAAACATGAAATAATTATTTCCTAATAAAGACCACAATTGTTATAAGGATGTGAAGTATGACAGTGATTAAAAACAGATGTGATTTTTGGACATCTGCTGAGATTCTCATTTTACTAAAAGCAGAGTACGTGTTCAATTATTAAATTGTCGTGCTGACAATTTCATCACTAAGAATATTGAGGAAACTACTTCTTTGGATTAAATGTTAATTAATATTTAAAAACTGGTTAGAGAAGTAGGCTAGAATAGAAAGGATCTACAAGTGAGATCTCACAATTGATGTGTTTCCCATGAGATCCTACTGCATACTGCAATGAAGTCTCTAAAGTGGTTGAATTACTAATACTCCCTTCAATAGTCTACAAGAATTCTCATTTCTCCACATTATGAATAACACTTGATGCTGTCGTTTTTAAGTCCTTTTGAATCTGGAGAGTATTAAATAAATCTCATTGGCTTTACTTTATAATTTTCTGATTAAAAATAACTTTTTTTCAAATATTTATTAACCATTTGGCTTTCTAAGTGTGTGGATTGCCTAAATCATTTGCAAACTTCTAGTTGGGTTCACTTCTCCCTCTTCTTCTTCTTCTTCTTCTCCTTCTCCTTCCTTCTTCTTCTTCTTTTTTTATTTTTTCTTTAATTTTTTAGTACATTATTTGAGTTTTTTAAAAAATATCTCCTGTTGTCTGTAGCTTTTCTTTTAACTTTTAAAGTAATATTTATCATAGAAGATTTTAAGAACTTCAATATAAACAGATGATCCATCTTGGAATTCCTTTAATAGATATTTATTGAGCACCTACCCTGTGCCACATGTCTGTTGGTTTGTGCCTTGTTAAAAAATTCTTCCAACAAAAATATTATATAGGTCCCTTATTTTAAAAAATGAATTGAAAAATATAGATATGTTTCATCGGAAATTTGTTTTTGTGTCTAACATGAGATAGGGATCTATTTTATTTATTTATTTTTTACAGTGGTAACAACTGGGTCACACTCATGTATTAAATAGCTGATCTTCTCTTAATGTGAAATGCTACCATTGTTACACACATGTGCACATGCACATGCACTTGTTTCCATTGTTTTATATATCTTTTTACACACACACACATATATATATATATTTTTTTATATAATACATTATATATATAAATAGTGTATACATATCAAATGTGTATAATATTTCATTACTATTCCATATGTAAATATATATTGATAGATAAATTGAAATATATTTCAAACATATACAGTTCTGGGCTCTCTATTCTGTTTTATTGGCCTATCTTTTTTTTAATCCCTACAACAGTATTGTAATGTCTTAATTATAGTTTTATAGTGAATCTTGATATCGTATAGGCAAAGTGACTTACTTTGATTTTTTTCTTTAAATTATTGCTTTTTTTTATTGTGTTCTTTCATATAACTTTTAGTATCAACTTGTCAAATGGAAGAAAGTAGTGTTAGAATGTTTATTGAAATTTAAATGCTGTCAAATTTTAGATTATTTCAGGAAATAATCATTACTTTGTGATATTCAATCCTTTCTTTACTGATAGCATTTTATGTAGGTCTATTATTAGATTATTTTAAGGTCCTTCAGGAATTCCTTACTTATTTTTATTATTATAATAAGTTGCATGGCTATATACAGATGACTTCCAAAGTTTTTCTCTTCAGACTCCTTAACTAATAACCTGACTTAAAAATCTAGTTTTCCCTTTGACATTTCCACTTTGATATCTAGAAGACATCTAAAACTTAAAATAGTCGAAATGGAACTTCTAATTATTCCATCTCCATCTCATTCTGTTGCTACTTCAGTCTTAACCAGTCTTACTTAATGGCATGGACAGTCATCTAATTGCTATGGGGAAAAAACCTAGAGGTGTTCCTTTATTTGTTCAGTAAATGTTTATTGAACATATAGTTTGTGGCAGGCACTAGTTATGCATCTAGGGGTAAATAGTAAAGAAAACAAACAACATACAAAAATTCTTATTCTTGCAACGCTTATATTTTGATGATACTTACTGGCTGTTTTTCCTGTCTAATCCATTAACAACTCCTGTAATTTTCACTAAAGTATAGTTATAGAAGCCTATGCCACTATCATCTCTATCTGGGACTACAGAAACCTATATGATGTCCATGTTTATACTCATAACTCTCACATATATTTTCTATATAAAAACCAAAGTAAAATTGTAAAGATATTCATCATAGCAATTGCTTTTTTCAGTAAAATGGAAAACATTTTTTATGGCTTAATTAGACTTACAAGACCATCCTACTGTCTAACTTTCAGCCCCACCTCATATCATTTTCCTTTCTAATCATTAGATCTCTGGACATTGGCCTTTCTGTTTCTAGAACACAGTAAACTCCTTCTTACCTGAAGGAGTTTGCATTTAGTAATTTCCCAGTACTCTTTTTCTATATGGTCATATAGGCAGCGTCTTTATGTCCAATTTGTAAGGACTCAGCTCACATATCATATTCTCAGAACTCATCTCCTTAAATCACTCCTTCAGTTAAATTTTACTATATCACCATATCTATTTCTTTTAGAGTCTCTATCATACAGCCTGAAATTATATTTTATATTATTTTGTTATTTTTTTGTATAATTTTACACTTAACATGAAGTTGATGAAAACAGTGATTTAGTTACTCTTATTTACTACTTATATTCCCTTCACATAGTAGAAATGCGGCATGTATTAGATGGTCAATACATTTTTGTCCAGTGTGTAAATGAATGATAGGTTTCTAGAATGATAAATTATTTTGTATTCACAGTGGTCAGCAAGGTTTTTGTTTTTTGTTTTTTTTTAAGATTTATTTTTATTGTTTTTTGATAGAGAGAGAGAGAGAGAGAGAGAGAGAGAGAGAGAGAGAGAGAGAGAGAGAGAAATACAGAGACAGAGAGAAGGGGGAGGGCCCCAAACAGTCTCCATAGTTGTACATCATTGGTTTTTCCACATAGTTTCATTCCACAGTTGGGCACAGGGCTGCACAGGGCAGGAACTGGGCCGGGGTCTTCACCCTGGTGAGAACTGAACTGGGGGACTCCCCAGTTCAGCATATGGGTCCACATGGGCCGAGGCCAGGATTCGATCCTTGGTCCCTGGAGCTGCAAAGTGA
>PVKE010026215.1:0-22477 GCA_004027555.1 Craseonycteris thonglongyai
GGGGCTCCCCGTGGCTGGAGGGGGCTCCGCGGGGCTGGCAGGGGCTCCCCATGGCTGGAGGGGGCTCCGCGGGGCTGGAGGGAGCATCCGGGAGTGATGAGCGGGAGAGCTGCGAACACTGAGTGAGGATGGAGTCTTGTGGACCCTTGTCAGCCAGGGCAAGGAGTTTGGGTCCTGCCAGAGGCCTGTGTGGGTGCCTGGGAGTGTAGCCACGGCCGTCAAGGCTGAGCTCCTGACGTCGTGCCCGGGGTGCCCACAGGCACAGGGTACGCTGAGCCTCTTGTCCGCTTCCCCTTCGGAGACCAAAGCCCAGAGCGGGTGTGATGTCTTGGAACCCAAGCTCACAGGCCCGACTGCTGAGGGGAGCGTCGTCCACGCCCCAGAGGGACACCACGTCCTATAAGTGCGTCCCACTCCCTCACTGTGATCGGCCACCACTCAGGAGCCAAATGGGCTCAGCGCTCCGTGCGTCCACCGCTGGAGGGGCACCAGGGCAGCTGGCCCGTCCCTCCGCCCCAGCCTTCCAATGCCCGTTTCAGTCCAGTTCTGGGAGAACTGGGGGTCGTGAGGAGAAGGCTCAGGGCTCGGTGTTCTCTCCCCCGGCCGCCCCTGCAGCAGGGCCGGGTGCGGGGTGCGGGGAGCGGGGAGCGGGGTGCGGGGTGCGGGATGCCAGGTGCGGGGTGCAGGGAGCTGGGTGTGTGGAGCAGGGTGCGGGGTGCGGGATGCAGGGTGCGGGGAGCGGGGTGTGGGGTGCCCCGGGGCATCAGCCTGTCCAACCGCCGTCCCGCCAGCCGCACCCGATTGAGTGCTCCCCGCAGATTTCATTAGCAGGCTGCCTGTTCCGCTCCGAGTCCTTAATGAAGATGTTCAATAAAATGTGACATGATTATTGCCATTTGTACAGCACTTCATATTTACCAAGTGTCTTCAGAACATTTTTACTCCTTCCCAGGCACTAGCTCCCGAGGTCCATTAATACCACTGTCTCCATCTGCAGAGAAGCCTGCGGCGGTGCACAGATTTGTGGGGCGCCCTGAGCCAGCCTCCCATCCTCAGGGGGCCATGGTTCTCCTTCTTCTTGCCCCAAACCCAGCTCGTGGGGCTGAATTCGCTCCTTAGCGGCCTGTGCGGCCCCCCAATGCCCTTCCTCCAATTCCAGGCTTCGCTCTCTGAATATTGTCTCTCTCTGCCTGTCTGACAGTTTTGTGGTTTAAGTTCAGAAAAGCCTTCGTCTTCTCTTTGTCAACGTGAATGAATCTGCAGGTACAATTCATTTTTTTTTATTTATTTAATTGTTTTTTACAGAGAGAGAGAGAGAGAGAGAGAGAGAGAGAGAGAGAGAGAGATAGAGAAAACTGAACTGGGGAACTCCCCAGTTCAGCACATGGGTCTGCACAGGCCGGGGCCGGGATTCGATCCTCGGTCCCCAGGGCTGCGAAGTGAGTGCTTAACCTGCTGAGCCGTCCCGGCTTCCCCTAAAGTAGAAGTTTTTTTTTTTTAACTGAACTGGGGGCCTCACCGCATTTGGGAAGCACACCCCAGTTCAGCATGTGGGTCCGCACGGGCCGGGGCCGGGATTCGATCCTCGGTCTCTGGGGCTGCAAAGCGAGTGCTTAACCTGCTGAGCCACCCCGGCTTCCCCTATAATTCCTGATGGGCGTAGAACGTCGGGGGACCCTCCAGACGCCCGGTGTTGGGTGGGGCGTCTGCCTGTCCGCACAGGCCTGTGAGCAGCGCTGAGGACATGTCTGTCCTTTGCAAACGTCGTCTCTCTGCGTGTGACACCTCCCCTGCCTGTGGGAGACCTCAAGTCAGAGGCTCCCGCGACAGCTTCTCTGTAAGAGTCTGGAGAGAAAGCAAACCTCAGACAGGACAGCACCCAACGCCGCCAGCGAGCGGCCCGACTCTCTGGGCCTCGGTTTTCTCGTCTGTTCATTGGGGACATTCGTGGACCTGAGAGTATGTGCGGGGTTTTCTGCTTCGATGACTCAGCGTTTCGGGAGGGATTTTTGACACTATTTTTTGACTTCACACCTTTAAAATCTCCACCATCCTCTCCTCGCTTCGCTGGCCTCTTCCGGGCACACGCCATCTCTCTGCCGTTCCTGCCTTCCTCTCCCTGCCTTTGCTGTCGCTGTTATTTGCTTCTTCTGCACTGAAGGCCACCCCCCTCGTGCCCTGCGCCTCGTCACCCGGGAAGGGCCCCTGCTGTCTGCTGGGGTCACGTCAGGAATCTGCCTTATGTCCCCTGGCCCCGCGGGACGAAGGGTTTGCGGTGCCGTGTGGGGGCGTCTAGGCAGCGAAGGTGATGGAGAGACCCAACAGCCCCTCACATTGTCGCCGGGTGACGGAGGGGGCGGTTGTGAGTAGCAGAGGGGGTTGTGGGGTCTCGGCTCAGGGACTTCCTTTTGGCGCAGGGTCAGGTGACATGGGGGTGGTTACCAAAGGGTCTAACTAGGGCTGGCAGTGGACACGCGTCAGGTAGAGTGAAAGGGCATGAGCTGCATCAGAGATTCTGTCCCCCTTGGGTCACTAAGTAGTCGGCATGATGCCGGTGATTCTGATACTGAAAACAGTTTTCATTTCCCGGGGACGTCTGGCGATCATTCAGAAGATGATCCACGGACTCGCCAGCCAAGATGCCTGCTCTGTTCTCCGCCCTCCCTGCCTCTCTCCGCAAATATTTGTTTATACCTCATGTGTAGCTGAAGATAAACGCCTCTGAGACCAGGTCCACTGGCACGTGTCTAAACACGCTTCTACCGAAAGACAGATATTCAAGGAAACAGTTTTGAACGTCCACAAACTAACACATAGACTGTCAGACCCTAAGCACAGGCTCAGATTGGGATTCTGACACTGATGTTCTAGAATATTCTAGCGTCCATCAGCATTCTTCCTGGTACAACCCTCATCAGTCTTGTGTGTGTGTGTCTAGCGTTGTGAGATGCTCTGGAGATGAACGTTGCAAAGCTAAGGGTTCAGTGAGACAATATGCTGGAGAATTACATCTCTCTCTTTTTAATTTTTGTACAGAATTCTTTGGAAACATAATTATGTCAAACCTGTGTGGAGATAGACGTTTCTCCAGAGCCCTCTTGCCCATCTCAAGTCCACACGGGACGTAGAGGTTTTGCTCTGAGTGTTGTGGGAGCTGCTTCGATCACTTAGATGCCCCTGTAGTTCCTCTTTTTTGTGCTAAAAGGGTCTCGCCAAGATGCCGTGGCCCGCGAGCGACTCATTGGTGTCAGACTCCAGCCTAGTTTGCATCCAGGTGGCTTTGGTAACGGAACGTCTGCCTCTCCTCTGGGGACCATTTCCAGCACCTAACAATCCAGCCAGTCAGAGAACCGAACCCTGGTGTAAGGAGGGAAGACTGTGTTTGTGGAACTGTGGGGAAAAGATAACCCAGGTGACACAGTGACCTCTTTTAAGCAGGCGGCTAACTTCAAGGCTTTTGAACCTGTTTCCCCAGCGGTCGGGGTAACTGTGAGCCGTGGGAACCGCCGAGGCCCAAACCCTCAGAACTTATTTTTTCACCCCAGAAAACTCGATTAGCAAATCAGAATAACTGAGGCGTGCATCTTCAGACACTTCCGAAGCGACACGCGCGCGTGCGCAGAGTCAGATCTGATGGAAGCTCAGGTTGTCTTCCGCTGAGCAGGCGATGTTTTCAGGCTGGACGGAGCTGGTTCCGAAGTCTAGCTGCGCTCTTAACAGGGGTGTGATCTTTAAATTTCCTTCTGATAAAACGAGGAGGGTCATACTTTCCCCGCGGGCGTGCATGGGAGACGAGCGAGACAAAGCCCCGAGCGCAGTTCCCGTTGCCTGGTGCTCAGCACACGGTCATTCGCTCTGTCTTTCCAGACAGGGAGGCTCCGCTTCCTGGTCCTCTGCCGAGGCCTCCCTGTACCCTCCTGGGTCCCTTCGGAAGACTCCTGGGCACCCTCGGGTGGGTGTGATGCTGTCTGTCTCCAAAGTCGCCACTGTCCTCCCTTTTGCGGGGAGCAGGCATGTGCAGAGAGGCAGAAGGACAGATGTCACAGGGTGTCTGCCTCCAGGTGGCATTACCGTGTTGGTGTGTTTGCTCTGAGAAGCAGATGGAGGATTTGTCCACTTTCTAAAATTCAAAACATCGCAGTCCGACAGACGAGGTGACAGCGGTGAGCGCACTAGATATCGACCCTGAACGGCAACGAGGAAGGATCGTCTCTCCTTCCCGCGCTTCCGATCACACGTCAGGACGTGTTAATGAAAGCATCTGTCTCCACGGCTCCCGTGGTTAGACATCTCAATTTCTTATTAAAAAAGCGCAAGAGGAGAATTTGTGCTGTGCTCTTTTTCTCCTTTATTTTACCTTCATCTTCACGCATGGAGTGATCTCGGCAAAAGGGGATATAAAATGACCGTAATTAAATACGGTTCTTATTTGGGCCTTTCCTCCCCTAGCTCTGGCAGTTCTTCTAGTGACAATGACCTTGTCATTTCAAGCGTAACCGAGGGGTGTCTGTTCATTTCGAACGGCTCTGAGCAAACACTGGTTGGGCCGTGGCCCTTAGGAGGGTGAGGATTGGTGGCGGTTGGTCCCAGCGTCCCTTACAGGTCAAAGGCCTTAGCCCTCCCTGTCCAGGATAAGGTCGTTGGGCCTGAGAGTGTGTCGTTATCGTGGACCTTCTCCTCTCAGTAATAATCTGGAGTGAACGTGTTGCTCCTGTTCCAAATGGCCTTGGGTGTCCCCGACTTCATCCAGAATTTGGCACGGATTTGAGTCCTTATGTGTTCGACCTGCTGATAGTCTTTCACTTATTAACTTATTCCCCAAGTGAGTAGAATGAATAAATTAAGGCTCCGAGGGATGCATTTGTTGACTAGAAAGAGGTTGGGATGAGCCCGGATTGGCTGCCGGTCATTAGGGCCACTGGTCAGACTGGAGGGTTTGTTTGGAGAAAGTAAAGGATAAAGTTAGATACATGAATTCCCCAAACTGCAGGCATATGTTACTGTCTACGTTTGTGTCTGTCATCAGTCTACTTATCTATCATCTATCTATCTATCTATCTATCTATCTATCTATCTATCTACCTATCTATCTATCATCTAACAATCATCTATCTATCTATCATCCATCATTCATCTTCTATCATCTCTATTTATCATCTGTCAATCATCTATCATGTATTTATCTATCTATCATCTAACAATCATCTATCTATCTATCTATCTATCATCCATCATTCATCTTCTATCATCTCTATCATCTGTCAATCATCTATCTATAATCTATCTATTTATCTGTCATTCATTCATAATCTATCTATCTATATCTATAATCTACCATCTATATCTATCTAATCTATCATCTATATCTATCTATCAATCATCTATCTATCTATCTATCTATATCTATAATCTACCATCTATATCTATCTAATCTATCATCTATATCTATCTATCTATCATCTATCTATCTATCTATCTATCTATCTATCATCCATCATTCATCTTCTATCATCTCTATTTATCATCCGTCGATCATCTATCATCTATCTATTATCTATCTATCTATTTATCTGTCATCCATCGTTCAAAATCTATCTATCTATCTATCTATATCTATAATGTACCATCTATATCTATCTATCTATCTATCAACTATCATCTACCTATCTATCATCTATCTATATCTATAATCTATAATCTATATCTATCTAATCTATCATCTATATCTATCTATCTATCTTCTATCTATCTATCTATCTATCTATCATCTATCTATTTTCCTGCCCCCTTCTTCCTGCCCCTTTCTTAAAAGGTAGGTGGTAAAAGGCTTTGACTCTGAGTACATTTGACCTTAGCCCTGTATGACTGGGAACCAAATACCTTATTTTTCTTCCTCCCTCGGAACCACACGCACTTGCCTTAAAGCCCTTCCCTGAGCTGGCTCAGTATGTTCACCCTCTCCACACACGCTTGCCTCCTCCCCAACGTTCCTGACCGTTGGTCTAGACGCAGGGGTCTCCAAACTTTTCAGCCTGCAGGCCGCATTAACTATCAAATAGCAGTTTGGGGGCTGACGACACCCTTGAGGTCCGAATAAAAAAGAATCAAAACATAGATGTTGTTTTTAATTATTCATTTAATATTATTTTATTCAGATAAAAAGGTCTCCACGGGCCGGATGAGAGGGCCTCGCAGGCCGCATCCGGCCCACGGGCCGTAGTTTGGAGACCCCTGGTCTAGAACATGATTTTAAAAAGGAAACAACACACTTGTTCTGGCCTTTCCCACTGGAGGGTAAATGTGCACCATTTCCAATGTGTTGCAAGGGCCCTTTATTAGCTTTGGTGTAAGTCTGTGAATGTAGTTTTATAGCGACTGAACAATAATCTAACAATGTTCTGCACCTCAGTGGCAGAAATGGAGTTAGTCTGGTGCCGATTTTTCCTGCCCTTTTCTTCTGTTTTAGCACAACCAGAGTCTGATTTTTTATTCCCCTCTTGGAACAAGATCATCTTACAAAATGAACGGTAGGGGTTAAAAAGGCATAGAAACCGTTGTCCTGAGGCCTTGAACGATAGTTTCTGTGGTCTATGAAGGAGGGTCTAAAAATGGAAGGATTATGGGTTTCTGCTGGGATTCCCTGTCATGCTACTTCCATAAGCAACAACAAACACATAGACACGTTGTGTAATGATGACCATTTATGTCTGTCACACAGGAAGTGCTTAATAAATGACTTTTTTTTTCTTTCCTTCCTTCATTTTTCCCACGATGGTGGACACATAGTAGGCACTAAATATACTCTTACCTATTATTATATTAAAAATGCAGATGGGTCCCGGAAGAAAGATATATTGCTTTTGTCCCATGGGAATGGGACATAGACCAATGGGAGTCACTGAATTCTCTTCCTTCCTGTTAATCATCATGGCCACTGCTAGGGTTGTTCTAGATGCAGCAGGAACTCAGTACATTAAAAAAAAAATTGTTGTTTGAGAGAAAGGAGAGAGAGAGACAGAGAGACAGAGAGAAGGGGAGGGCCCAGAGCAGTCTCTATAGTTGTACATCATCATTTGTGACATGGTTTCATTCTACATAGGTGGGTGTGGGGCTGCAGGGCAGGAACAAAACTGGGGGCCTCCTGCTGCTGGGAACCTTTGCTGCTCTCTCAGCCATCAGCAGTTGTGCCACAGTTCAGCATATGGGTGTGCACAGGCTGGGGCCAGGGCCAGGATTTGATCCCCGGACCTCGCATTTGCAAGGCAAGCTGTTGAGCTATCCCGGCGTCCTCTCAGTAAATTTTTTGCTGAATACACTTGCTTAGAACCCAGAATATTTGCCCATCTATCCAGCCTTTACACCTTATTTTGTGTAGATCATTATGCAAAAAAGAGATGTTCAGTATTGCCCCTTTGCAAAATATTTCTCAATCTTTCTCTATGGGAATGAACTGTCGTCATTTCCTGTTCTTTTCAGGATTCTTGTTTCTATATTTTTATTTTAATTATTTTTTAATTTGAAAAGGAGAATTTTTGACGAGGCACACTTGTGACTGGAGAGTGAAGGGTGGATGACTGAAAGGGAAAAGATGAAGGGGAGACTAGTAATCATAGAATCATGTAGGGAAGCGAATTCAGACCTTGTTGGTCTACACCTACAGGAGGCATTCAGTGAGGACTTAAACTAGATAGCCTGATGAATCTCGCTCTCTCAAAGGCAAAGGTTAATTATATTTTTGTCCTTAACACTTTCAAAATTAAAATGATGTAAGTGAACATAAAAAGAAAAGCAAAACATATAAAAGTCACTTGTATACATTGTAAAAATATTCAAATGTTTTCAGAAGCAACACAGAAGTCAGAGAATCTCCCTTGTGGCTTGTTCTCTCATGGCCAAACATTAAAATGCTTCTGATCGTAAGTCTTCTGTTCTACCACCAGGATTCTCATATACTTTTCTTAATATATTTTTATTTAGTTATTTATTTTTGACAGAGAGAGAGAGATACAGAGACAGAGACAGAGAGAGAACTGAACTGGGGGCACTCCCGGCTTCCCCACATATACTTTTCTGATTTATGAAATTTAGACAGCGTCTTCTGACTCCTTGCTGGGTGGGATTTATAGCCACGTCTCTACATGTTCCCTTCCACCCATCACTCCTTTCCCAGAGTTCTGTCAGTCATGCTGTTACTCATCCATTACTAAGGTACAGGAAAATTCACGTCTGTGCTCTAAATACAGGAAGGCTTTTCTTGCCTTACAGTTGATTCTGAAAGGTTTGTTTGGATTGAGTGCCTACTCTTCATTTTGTTTCATTCATTTATTTGCTTATTCATTCAACAAACATTGAGTGCCTATTTTGTATCAGGCAGGGTCCTATTGTGCAAAGTCTGTGCAAGTGTTCGGAGTGTTGTGTGTAAGACAATTGAATATGTTTTGGGCAGAGAAGAAACACAAAATGCACACCTCCATTCTGTTTCTAAGAATTTTCTGTGGAAAGATTGACATACATGGATGTCACTACAGTATTATTTAGAGGATAAAAGTACCCTGAACATTGTTTAGATGCCTAAAGATTGGAAAACATTAAATAAATTCTGGAACCCAAGTGGTAACCCAACCATTAAAAATCAAGTTTCTGCTAAATATGCAGTGACACGACAAAATGTGCAGGTTTTAATAATTTAATGGAAAAAGGAAAATGGGGTATAAAATGGAATCTACATTATCTCAGTTTTGTAAGATTTTAAAAAGATCAATATGGGAAGAAAATATCACCAAGTGACAGTGATTGAAAGTGTCTTTTTTTAATGCCTACTTCCTGGTATTGTCTGAGTTTTCTACAATGAACCACGATTGTCTTTATACTATAAAAAGCTCTATGATCTCCACAAAAATAGCAACTAACTGTGGCCACTGCCCTCAAGGAGCAGATTCTCAATCGGGTGGAGGAGACACATTGAAACAAGTCATCGTGTGTGTCCATGGAGGAGAATCGCGACTCCAGAGTTTGTGTTGTTCTGACGGCGTCTGGGCATCTGGGAAGTCTCCGTAGGGGGCATTTGAGCAGGGCTGTGGAGATGCGGTGGGATGTCTAGAGGCAGGAAGGGGCATTCCTGGACATGAGGTGTGGGAGTGAATACTGGTGAGAGGTGGGCTGTCTGAAGACGCTAAACTAGAGTGTGGATCGAAAGATGCCGGAAGGAACCAGGCTGACAGTGGTTTAGCAGCTGGTGGAGGACCTTGGATGCTTTGTTGAGGAATTAGAGTTTCCTCAGGGCTACAGGGAGCTGTGGAGAAGTTAATAAAGAGAGAGTGGGCTTGACTTGTACGTAAAGACGCTCTTTGGAGTCAGACAAGCCCGGAATCGGAATCCCAGCTCTGCCAGTTTCCAGGGACAGCGACTAACCTTTCTCATCATGTCCTCAGCCACTTGGGGGCCAGACACCAGCCTTAGACTGTGACCATGAGGGTGAAGCCAACAGAGTTTCTCAGACATGAATGATGAACACATGAATATAAAGGTAAAAAACATGTGGTATCACTCCACCCCTCAATTTGTGTTAAATAATTTTAATGATCATGTTACTTGAATATTTACAAAAATAAAATTGGTTATAAATTAAGTTTTATGCTCTGCTACAGGTACGAAACCAAAATAACATTACACGCTACAAGCCGCAAAGGAAAACATTGAATGAAGCGCTATTAGTTGGACGTGACCAGGTAGTGATTGACGAGTATATGACAGTAAGTCTTCGTGAACGATGACTGTGGCACCATCTGCCTCGGCATCATCTCTGTGCTGTGTGCTCACTCCTCTACCCCGACTCCTGCCTCCTCGTACCCCCAGGCAATACTGTTGGTAGAGTGCGCAGTGGGGTTGTTTGGCCTTTGGTTGTTGGCGTGAACACATTGTCCGTGTGTTGGGGCGACCCCTGTTCTTTCCTCTCTGGCCCATGACTGCTAATACCCGGTTACAGGCACCAACGCAGCTTGTAGACACACATGCGGATGTGAGCATGGACGTTGCGTAGTCGTGCTCAACAGTGAGGTGGCCAGCTTGATGATTTCTAAAAATATTGTGGGTATGACGAAATTTTACACTCACACATGGTTCTCGCGCCTCCTACGGCTCTACACCTCCTCTTTGTGAGAATGTACGTACGTATATATCTCCAAGAAGTCGTTACTGATGGTAGTTTTGTTATGGCTGAGGATTTGTATCTGGCAAACGTATCGGTTGGCTAATGCTGTGTAACAGACCCCCCCAGAACTCAGTGATTTAGAACTGCCTCCAATGCATGACCTCTCCTGCGTGTTGGGGTGGCTGGACAGACCCCCTGATCTGGTCTAGAGGCACGAGGGCTCTCTCACGCAGGTGGCCGGCTGCAGGCAGGCTGTAGCTGGCTTTGCTGATCTCAGCTGGGCCTCTCACGGTTTTGGAGACGTAAGTGGATTTGGAATTGCTCCATGTGGCCTCATCTTCTGGTGGGTTAGCCTAGTCTGGGTTTGGGGGTAGTCGGGATGAAGTCTTACGGCAATCATGGGGAAGCAAGGCAGAGCAGACATGCGCGAGGCGATAGAGCCTATGGACTGGAGCAAGTCACACAGCCAGGCTGGTAGGCGGGGAAATAAACCCCACAGCCTCTGTCTAGGCGAGGAACCGCCAACTTGTGATTCAAAAGGTGTGGTTGCAGGTAGGTGGGAAGAATTTGAGCCCCTTTTGTAGTGAACCTACCCCAGGAGATTGGATTTGGGGGTATGGAGACCTGAGAGGAAGCGAAACGAGCCTTCTTTGTGAGAGAGGGAAGGAATGTGCCTTAGGAAGGAATGGGTTTGAGAGACGTTCCGCCTGGGCTTGGTGGGGGAGTGAGGAAGAGGGTCAAGGTCCACGGTGACCCCACGAAAGCCAGGCCTCGGTGACTGAGAAGCTGCAAAGCCGCTACTGAGACCGGGCATTCAGTGGGGACAGCGGGCGTCCCGCTCGAGGACACGAGAAGGGAAGAGGTCCGAGGCGGGAGAGAGGAGGAGTTGAGTTTGACTTTCGTTGGGGCTCTTCCCGTAAGCAGAGCCCTTCAGGCTGCTCTTTAAAACCACCTCGGCAGCTTTTGAACAATACTGACCGTCTCACCCTAGACCAGTTACACTTACATTTATTGGAATGGGGCCTGGCATTGGTAAAAAAATCCCCAGGAAATCCCAGTGCACAGCCAGAGTAAGAACCGTTATCTGGATGAGCGTTCTTTTGCCCAGACGTGAGAATCAGCTGGAGGGGAAGCTGGGTGGCTCAGCGGGTTAAGTGCATGCAGACCCATATGCTGAATGGGGTGAGCTTCCCATGAGGGAGGCCCCCAGCCCAGTTCCTGCCCTGCGTGGCCCCCGCCCACCTGTGTGGAACAAAACCGTGTTGAAAACTGATGACACAACTATGGAGACGGCTCTGGGCCCTCCCCCTTCTCTCTGTCTCTGTCAAAGACAATAAAATAAATCTAAAAAAAAGAATTGCGTAGAGGTCTTATAACAAATGCTGAGGTCTGGGCCGCATGACCAGAGTCCGTTGGTCTGGGGTAAGGAGGAGGCGACCCCGTGTTCCGGGGGCGGCAGGGGGCAGTCTTCCTGGGTTTTCTGTGCAGCTACAGCTGAGAAGCACTGGCCTCGCTGGTTAATTTTCACTGTGACTAATCAGTGTTTTCTGGTTGTAAGTCGTGGCGCAGGGGCACCACGGCAGAGTCCCCTTACACCCTGGGCGGGCTCAGAATTAGTGTGACATTGCCGGGGGCCCGCCAGGGCCTGGGCACAGGGACAGTCAGAGGCTGAGACCGGGAACTCCGAGGACCCGACCCGAATCAACACCTGGCACTGGCAGCACAAGAGCCAACCAGGGTCCGTGTTGTTTCAAGGAGAGAGACGGGGAACCCAGCCCCGAAAAGGTCTAGAAAATAAAACCTCGTGAAGCGTCTGACTCCTGTGCCCTCCAGTTCAAATTTAGTTTTTGCTGTGGTGGTGGGCAGGCGACGCACCTTCCGTCATTTTGGGGTGTGGAGTGAACTGATAACGTCTTCGGTCTCAGTAAGTGTTTCCCTTGATCTCAAACCCAAAACCACCTCTTCCGTGAGGTCATCCCATTAGTCTCGGGGTTGACCTTGTCACATCTTAGACAATTCCTGGACCTTCTTGTTGTTGATGCCCCATAAATATTTGTTGACAATTATCTGCCTATAGGCAGTCACTGAGTTAACAACAGATATTGAGGTGTTTTTTTTTCATGTTCATAAATCATTCTTGGCAGAGCTTTAATCATTTGGGTATTTGGCTGCTTCTGTGACTTCCCTTTAGTTTATTTTTGGCCTCCCTCAGCCTCATCTATTTGGGGAAAATATTTAATTGCATAATTCGTGTTGACTCCTGTTAGGTATGCAGCTGACAATGTCCCCTGGTTCAGGGTTCCTCAAAGTGGGCATCAGAGTCACCCGAGGGTGGGGGGGACGTTTTGCCTCCCACCCCAGATCTCTGAGGATGAGGCTCAGGCATCGGCACTCTTCACACATTTGGGGGGCGATTTTTATTCCCATTGTCCTTACCTCAGTGTCCTGCTTAGAGGGGAGGTCAGACGTGTTTGCTTGTTTGTTTTTGTTGGGAGAGGCTTTGCTACACAAGCGCCATTGGTCATCAAGACATAGGCGCTTCTTAAAGAGCTTCCGAAGACGTTCCCCCGGGGAATAAGTGTCTTGCTTCCGTCTCGAGTGGCAAAGGGGTTGGTCAACACAGAGGAATTTTACTGTGTGCGACGGATACACCTACGGTATCCGCAGAGGTAAGAGGAAAAGAGAAGAGACTCAGCACAGGAGAGGAGTCCTGGGGCAGACAAGACAGACATGGAGGGAGGGGGGACATTGAGCAGAGGCATACGTGGGAAAATGGCCTCGCATCGTCCGGTAACGTCCAGTGTGAGGTTTTCCATCTCACACTGTGACCCTACCTGTGACCCTCACCACTGCCCTAGGGTGACCACATGCCCGCTTTGCACAGACGGAAGACCCGAGACTCCTGGTAGTGACTTGCCCAAGGTCAGATGGCTAAACAAGGTTAGAACTTGAACTCGGGACTTCATCCTGCATCGGGGATTTGTCCGTCATTGTCTTTCCTACTGGATGTGAGGTCAGTGCAACCTAGACTCGCTCTTGCTCGTAATGGTGAGGCCTTCCCTTTGGGTCGGTGTCTTCTCGTGACTAGATGTTGAGTGGGTCTTTGGGTAAGGTGACCAGATGTTAACATTGGTAAAGCGGGACACCATTGACCGGGGGGCGAGGGGGTTCTTGATGAAAAATTGGGTCTATCTCCTGCCGTTCCCTAGCTTGTTGTGCATTCTTTCCAAAAATCGGGACTTTATTAAAACTCCGCGGGACACGGGACAAATTGTTAAAATTTGGGACTGTCCCGCCAAAAGTGGGACGTCTGGTCACCTTATCTTTGGGGAGGTTCATGGGCGTGAATGGCGTGCGTGTCCGCGAGGCCCTGGGACACCCACACAGGAAAGGCGACAAGCTCTCTGCGGGAATCACGGGACCTGCTTCAAGCAAAACGGAACCGGCTGGTGCTGGGACCTCACTCTTCCCCCTCCCTGCTCTCCTTCCTCCTTTCATCTCCCGCACGTTCAGCACATGTGTCAGAACGCGCAGGTGGCTGTGGATCTGAGGAAGCTCCGGGCCACGTAGCGGTGCGGTCAGCCTGAATAGGTCTAGGGGCGTCAAGACGATAAATTCAGGCCCTGGGGTCGCCGTCCCTCCGCCAGCCCTCAGACGTTTTCTCGGCCGGATCCGCTGAGGCTGAGGTGCAGGGGCTGCCCCGCGCTGCTCGCCCTGCCCCTGCCCCTCTCCTTCCCTGGAGCAGGCCCTTGGCTGCCGGTTGGAGTTGGTATGGATCATCCTGTGACTCTAATAATAATGAACCTGGCACGATGCTTTAATGGTTACCAGCCTCTTCATCCTCGTTTCTCTTGATCATCACAACGTTCTCATGATGCAGAGAATTGCGCTGTCCAGGCATGATTAGAATAGTATCAGTCCCTGTATCATTGCCCAGGCCAGCCCCACCTCCCCCCACCAGGTGCTCAAGGTAAATATAGGCGCAGAGGGGGTGCAGCCATGCACGGGGGCCCCTCACTCCTTCCTCGGTGGGGCTCGGCCCCCTGAACACGCAGCGGGATCCCGGTGACCTAGGTTGGGTCACAGGGAGAACCCGAGGAGACGCGAGCAACCTACACGCTACACCCACCTTTCTGACTTTAATGTTTCCGTGAGGAGGAACCTCCAAGCCCTGCATACCTGCTGGGAAGCCCCGCAGGAAAGGGAGTGGGCCCAGGAGACGGGGGTGAGGCCGTTCCCGGCTGGGGTTCCGCAGCTTTATGGGAAAAGACACGTCCGAAGAGCCGGGGAGAGTGAGGTCTCAGGCCCCAGGCCTCGCTCCTTGAGGTCAGGACGGACAGGACCTCGCAGTGATGCAACCCCCAGCGAGAAGGGCCAGCAAAATAGTTTCTCCAGGGGAAGCCGGGATGGCTCAGCGGGTTAAGCGCTCGCTTTGCAGCCCCGGGGATTGAGGATCGAGTCCCGGCCCCGGCCTGTGTGGACCCATATGCTGAACTGGGGGGAGATTCCCATGCAGGAGGCCCCCAGCCCAGCTCCTGCCCTGTGAGGCCGCCGCCCACCTGTGTGGAATGAAACCATGTTGAAAACGGATGATGTGCAACTATGGAGACGGCTCTGGGCCCTCCCCCTTCTCTCTGTCTCTGTCAAAAACAATCAAATCAGTCTTTAAACACAGTCTCTGTAGCTCCCCGGGACCCTGAGCATCACTGTTGTGACCCAGGGGCTAGGGGTTGGGGGTGAGCACTCCAGCTTTGGGTTCTGAAACACAACCTCTATCACTAGCAGCTGCCTTGTTGCCGGGAGGAAGTGGAGGCTCCATGAAGTCACTTCAAGGTCATTTGTTTAGTGAGCGAAGGAGCCAGGACCTGAACCCCTGATTCCTGGCTGCAGGCCCCCGTGAGTGTTGCACGGTGCTCCCCAGCCACGTTCTTGGGTGCAGGAGCATCAGCGCTGAGCTGGGCGCCTCTGGCCGGAGCACCGTCATGAGAACACGACAGAGAAGGCTCCATGTGTATCCGCTCCGGGGAGACGTGCGGGCCCTTGGGCGGGTTTGGCTGCTGGATAAGGAATCTCTGTGCTAACGGGAGAGAGTTCTGCTAGACGGGGCTGAGGTCACATGTGTGGTTCATCGCCCCGCTGCTCCCTGAAAGCCCAGACGATCCAAATGCCAACGCTGTTCCCTAAAAAAGGGCCTGGGGTTTATTTTGGGAAAGGGGCCTATTTTAAGCCAAAGGCCAGGAGCTCCCTGTTCTGCTGGCTTGTTTCCACTGTGCACGCGGCAAAAAATGAAACGTTCTCTAAACAATAGGTGACTCAGCCTCCGCTACCCCTTAGGTGACATGGATTTAGCAAGCCAAGGAGAGGAAGTGTCTTTCTTGTGTTTTTTCATTTTCCTGAGTTCCGTCTGATGATAACGCTCAGCGCTCAGCGCTCGTTTCATCCAAAGATCGGTGATGAATGAAGCCCCGCAAGTCCCGGGCAGGTCGGGAAGCACAGTCACGCTTGTGTAGAATCGATCACGTCTGATACAGGAGGGCTGTTACTAAGGCTGTTCAGAAAGAACTCCGTTGTGAAACTTGCTTTTCATAGAGAGAATTGGGGGGCAGGTGCTGAAGTAAGGGTGCCCGCTGTGGTCGCTCAGCTATGGCCACAGTCCTGAGCGTTTGGAGGCCGCTGCCGTCTTTGGTTACACCGGGTGTGTAAGCTATCGCCACCTAGCAAACCACCACAACGTGCAGCGGCTTTGGACAGCGGTACACGTTCGTTATCTCCCAAGATTCTGTGGGTCAGCATTTCGGGGAGGGCTGAGCTGGGAGGTTCGGGCTCAGTGATACACAGGCTGTCAGAACATCCGCCGGGCTGCAGGCAGCTGCAGGCTTGACGGGGCTGAGGGATCCACTTCTGAGATGCCGCCCTTGGATGGCGAGTTGGTCCTGGCTGTTGGCAGAAGACCTCAGCGCCTCACCTCGCAGACTCTCCAGAGGGCTAAGTGCCCCAGTGACACGGCGGCTACTCCCCGCTGCAAGGGAGCGGCTGCAGCGAAGGTAGACATGTCTGTGCCTTTGCTGATCTAACCTTGGGCATCACCCTCTGTCATGTCCTCAACGCCCTACGACACACAGATCAGCGCTCCTCGCTGTGGGAGGGGACCGCACCGGGCACGCATGCCAGGGAGGGAGACGCCTGCTTGGAGGCCGGCTAACGTGACGACATACGACGCACGCGTTTATCGGTGAGATTACTGGGACTATCCTCGGAGATGCCAGCTTAGCGGACTAGGCTTCACCTGAGAAGAGAGAGTAAGAGGGACGAGGGCAGTTCACTCTCCAGTCTGGGTAGATTTGGAGTCAATGGCTGCCATCATTCGTGTGCCTGGTAAGGGACTCAGCCTGTATTGAAGTGGGCAGGTCTGTGGAGATGCGGTCACCTTTGGGAGCTGGACAGCTGTCCCAGATCTTACACTGGGCCACTGGGCCCCTGCTGGTGGTCTGTGGATCCGTGTTGTGGCAACTGCTCAGAAGCAACTGAAGTGTGTCCTCAGAATACAGATACCAGGTTTCTACTCCCAGGGATTCTAAGTCAGTACATTTGGGACCCACTGTAATGTCCTCCTAATGAGGCAACGGTCCCCTCAGGTTACGGCGAGTGAGAATCATGACTAATGGCGGTCACGTTTGTTTGCCTGACATCTATCCAGGATCTTTTCCTGGGCCTCAGAAAACCAACTCAGAACTGGGCACTCGGTTGCTAAGGGCTGGAATACGTAGCTGCCAGTGTCTCCATGCATATTGTGAAAGGGGCACAGGTAGTAGGAAGCTCCCACATCATCAGGGCTGCTAGGGAGACAGGCGTTGGGATGCTGATCAGTAGTAAGAATTGGAAAGGCTGTCATAATAACTTACTGCATCAGCCCATGCAAGACCGGTGTGCACAAAAATGCGGTCGCATTCTGTATAATTCTTAGTCTAGTGATTCTCAAATATTAGTCTCCAGAAGAATCACTTGGAGAGTGTTAAACAATCTGGTCTTCAGGCTGCTCCGTGATTCTGATTCAGTGGGTCTAGCATACACCGGGTGGTTTTGATATGAGGGGTCTGGGGCCCACACATCGAGACGCACTGTCCTAGGCACAACCTGACTTAGCCGTAATCTGACCTCAGGTCTGTTTAATGCCCAGAAGCAAGAGCTCACTCTACAGAGTGGCCGGCATCCAAGGGGCTGCTTGGTAGGGTTTGCATGGATGGCCCTGGGCGAGCTGCTTATGTGCACGAGCAGCCGAGTGAGATCTGGGCCCTTTATCGGCATTGATTCTGTAAATGTTTACCTTCCTCAGGATGATAAACTGTTAGAGGTGGGATCTATGTGCTCCTTAATGTTGCAGTTTCTGCAGAGGTGGGCGTAGTGCCCACCATGGGTGTGATACCACAGAGGAGCGAGTTCATGTGCGGTGGCCGGGAATTCTGGATGGCACGTGCGTGTGATCCATCACGTCTGGCGTGGGGACTCCCGAAGCTGAGTGAGTCTGGGGGGATTGCCACGCTCATCTCTCCCCTCCTTCCTCTCTCTTCCCAGTGTCTGCAGGTGGGCGGTGCTGGTGATCATCAGGGTGCTAATTAATGGCTGACTTTGGAGATGGAGATTGGGCTGAGAACTGTAGAGTTGAATAGAGCCCGCCAGAGCCTACAAATGACTGCAGATGAAGGACAAGGCAGACAGAAAGTGTCTCAAACATATTGAATTCCTCTTCCATCAGCAAGGAGCCCTGAGCATGCCAGGGAGGCAGACGCCTGGTCAAGAAGACACCCGACGGCAGACAAGAAAGCCGCATCTACTCAGAGAAGGCGAAGGCGGGGAAGGGATAGGAGTTAACTCTTGGCTTCATTTCACAGTAATTTGAGTTGCTACTGTGTTCCCGGTGCTTGGGATGTTAAAGGAGACCATGGAGACAGAGAAGCTTCTGTGTTAGCTGAAGAGATAGCTGATGAATAAATAAATACATAATACAATGCCAAGGAGGGATTCCTGTCAGGAAGAAAAATAAAGTGAGGGAAGGCAACAGATACCAAAGTTAGAGTAAATACCACTCCAAAGTGGACTGCTTTGATATAATAATGACAGTACTAGTTATTATTTTAATAAATCCATTCAACAGCTATTTAACGAGTGCCTATTACGTGCCACACACAACGCTCAATGGGGGCAGAGTGGGAAGACAAGACAGATTTCCCGATTTCCTGGCGCCTTTTCTTAAGAAAAGGGCCACAAACCATCAAAGATACAGAAGAAGCATAAGGTAGCGTCACCCGGAGAATTAAGACAAAGGGAAGCTGATGGAGAGACTGGGAAGAGGCTGCTTGAGATTAATGGGGGGACTTTCTCTCCAAGGAGACGACATGTGAAGTGAAATCTGAGCAGCAAAGAGGAGCCCGCTGCTGCGTAGGAGGCATCTGGGCCCAGTTCAGAGGCACCCAGACGGCTCTGCAGGCCCAGGGACCGAAATGCGGCCGCCGTAGCTTCCTGGGGCGGGAGCGGGGAGGGTCTGGGATCCTGGTTAGAGTAATCAAGGAGAAAAACAACTTCCTTAATAACTGTGACTTGGAGAGCCAATATAACTCCTAGCAAACTGATTTTCTTTCGCTTTAAATATTGCCTTGTTCTTCCCTCTGAGACAGGTGTACCATTGAATCAATCTGTTTTGTAATATGAATTCCTTCCCGTAATTAGTTCTCTTTTCCCCAGAACCCCTGAGAAAATCCAAAGTGCAGGGCAAGCAGCATTATAATAAAATCTTATTAAATAGTCTAATTAACGGAAGTACTGTCTAGCAACATGCCAGTTAAGCGTGTTGACTCAGGTAGTAACTGAGAATCCCCGGTTAGTGTGAGTTGGCAGATCCGCTTATGTCCTCACCACCTGAGAGGCAACGTTTCTTCTCTGGGCCGGGCTCTGAGATCTGGGGATGCGCCGTCTCCTTGGGCAGCCTTCCGGCCGCGTGACTTTGGCCTTCAGTTGCCTGTACTTCCTCTTCCCAGGTGGTGCCGCGGTCTCTGTCCCAAGTGTAGGTGTGTGCACCCTGGTCCACTCCCCACCTAGAGTACGTGTGTCCCCCAAATCCTCTTGGTGTCTCTGGAGAGGGAACGATTTTTTTATAGGTGTTCAGCATTTTTCTTTTTCCTCTTTTCTGTTGCTTCTCCTGTGCTGTTTAGAGAATCGCTCCTCGTACCACTGGGTCCTCTTTTCCTCAGTGAGTCACCCGAGAGGTTACGCTCACTCCCCTGCATTTCTCGCCTCTCTAAAGCATCTATCTACACTTCACTTACAGAAGTGCCAGTGAAGATCAGGTGGGCAGGTCGCTTCTGTGCTAAAAATACAATGCCAGTCTTCAATGTACATTTCCTGTGTATTTGAGCGTCATGTAGAGTCTCCAAACCACACTCAGTAACTTTCACATTATGAATCACTAAGCCTTATGCTTCTCCAAAGAATGGAGCACGATTTCCCAAAATACAGTATTGTTTTTAGAATGAAAATTTAATGTTTCATGACCAATTCAAATCAGCTTTGAAATTCTGCACTCCCTCCGCCTTGATTAGCTCTCAAATGCAAGTGCTAGCCATAAGGAACAAATGTCTTTTCAATTATTAAAATTGAATTTCAGCGTTTGTAATGGGTCCTATAATAAAAATGTTTAAATATATCTGAGAAGTAGTTCTTAAATTCCAATAATAATTTAAAGGGACAAAGGCAGAAACTTGAAGGCAGTAACAAGAGCAAAGTCTGAGTTATAAAAACTAAAATGTATTTAATTTTCAGGGAGGTTTCAAGGCCTTGCATTAGAAGCATTAGGGTAGGGACATGGGCACTCTTGCTCTCTCTTACACACACACACACACACACACACACACTCACACACACACACACACGAGTCAGTATGCTTTCTGATCTGTAAGAACTTGGCTCAACTTACTTAGTGAAACTAGAGGCGAGATGCTGACCTGAGCTCTGCTTTCTGACCAGGAGACTGGGTCTGAGAAGCCGGGACAGTGGTTGAACGTTTTCGATGTTCCGTAGCGTGGGTGTAATGATACTCAAATGCTTGTATTTCTGTGGCGTGGTTTTGGCCCAGATGACACTGTGGATGTGAAAGAACCAGGAGGTTTGGTGTCTGCCCTTGGGAAGCTTGCCAGTGAATTGAAAAGGAAAAAAAAAAAAAAGACGGGCACCCACCATTCGAAAACAGGGCACCAGAGCACCCACTCGAGCACTAGACAGAGCCGCGCAGAGATGCGTCGCTACAGGACTTGGCCGAGAGGAAGGTGCTTACCGCTGAGAAGGGCCCGTGTGGCCGCCTTCACGCGGAGGCGGGTTTCGTGGACCTGGAGGGAAGTTCAGGATTCACATCATTTCCTCTTTGGTGCAGAGATAAGAACTAATTTTTATTATAACAATGATTAGCTGTCTGTGGGCTGAGAGATTAGAGAATGGAGAAGCATGACGAGCCTACAGGGTGACTGTACCTTAAAGGCCTTTTTAGCAGGTGTTAGGAGGGAGCAGGAGAGTCTTTCTAAGAGCCCAGGCTCAGGAACGTAGGAGGTGCAGAATGAAGGGGTAACGCCTCTCGTTCCTGCAAAGTAACCTTGACACAAGCGGGGCGTTACAGCTTCAGGGAGGGTGAGTGACTTCCAGCCCACCCACGCCTGCTGATGGAGGAAATAATCACGGGGTGCATGACAGATTAGAGAAAGAAGACCTGGGGTAGCTTCCCCCTCCATGTGTGTGTCTCAGCTAGAGGCAGCGAGCTCAGAGCTGCAAGAACGTTTCAGAAACTCAGCCCTCTGCACTTGCAGATAAGTTTGGGTGCCTGACTAGCTTGATCTAACCGCCGATGCGCTGCGCCGCTTTCGCCTCTTCTCCCAAGCTCTGTGCGGAGACGGTGCCATGGTCACACCACGGATGTCCAAGAGGCTGACGTGAGCAGGAGCAGGTCACGAAACCCGAGGGAGCTGCAGATAGCATTCTGATGGCAAAGCCGTGCGTTGCAGTGGGCGTGAAGGGCCCAGTGCCTCACGAATGCGGGAAGTGGTCTTGCTCTAAGTCACCGGGTTTCAACCTCGGCTGCACACTGGCACCCGGGGAGCTTTCAGAATTCCTGCCGGCCACCCCTCCCTCTGGTTGGAATGGGCCCAGGGTGTCCTAAAGCTCCCCAGGTCATTTGTTCTAAGACTTGGGGCCCCCTGCTCTAAGGGAAGACGCACACGCGTGCTACCCAGACAGCTGGTTACTCTGCACACTGCTGGACTCCGTGTGCGGAGGTTCTGATTCACTAGAATCAGAATGATTGGGGGCGGGGCCCCATCTTTTTAAGTGTCTTTTCTCTAAAATGTCCTCAGGGGACGCTGACGCCGCCGGTCTGGGGACCGCACTTGGAGATACACCGATGTAAACGATTGAAATCAAACTGGTGCATGTTATACGCAGTGTGGTCCTTGTTAAAATGCATATTCTGAGGACCCCCCCCTTAACCCACTGAACTAGACGCCTGAGAATGGGCCATTTTGAGTGAGTTCTCCTGGTTCTTACTGAGGACTCGATCCCTTGTGAACTACTGTGCCATCTAATAGCTGTGATTCCACTGTGTCTTGATCTAACTTTACGTAAATTGAATGTGTGGCCATGTGAGGCATTCTGTACTTATTTTATGCTATTTTTTTATGAGAAAAAACTTTTTTGAGAACTTGTATTGTGTAAAGTACTCTGAGGAATTAAAAGATCAAATCTGAGGGGAAAGGCTTATGTCAGGGCTTCGCATGTGGTAATAGCAGCACCATCTGCTCACGTAGTGGCCGAAGTCCTCATTGTGTGAGGTGTTTTGGGGGTAACTTTCAAAAGCGTGCTCCGCAAATGCAGCAGAATTTGGTAACGGCACTCAACACAGGTAAAAGTTTAAGGAGCACCTTTCAGATTTTGGAGGATATTAGAATTCCCGTGGTACTTAAAAAAAAAATTTTTTTTCTTTATTGTTTTTGACAGAGAGAAAGAGAGAGATATATACAGAGACAGAGAGAGAACTGAGCTGGGGGAGCTCCCCAGTTCAGCATATGGTTCCGCACAGGCCAGGGCCGGGATTCGATCCTTGGTCCCCGGGGCTGCAAAGTGAGTGCTTAACCCACTGAGCCATCCTGGCTTCCCCACGTGGTACTTTTTAAACATTCAGTTCCCAAGTTGCGGTCCCAGAGAGTTTTAATCCTGGTGCATCTGGAAATGTCTAACAAAAATAAGTGATTCTGATACCGCAGGTATTGGGAACTCATTTTAAGAAAGAGATTA
>PVKE010026216.1:0-22466 GCA_004027555.1 Craseonycteris thonglongyai
GCTTGTAACTGGTGGTGTGTAAAATGGCTGGTCAGGGAGCCTGGGATCCTGGAGCCCAGCCAGAGACTCATTCATTTTGGCCTCATTAGGACTGTTCTCTACTCCACTGAACTTTTTAGCATGTGCAGGTTTCCTAGTATTGCTTGTACTTGCTTGCCTTTAGTCACCCCACTCGACACTCACAACGGAGATGGAGTGGATATCTGTCAGGAGGAAACAGATGGCCCATTCAGCAGGGATTTCGAAGAGACGCCTGATGGGACTATGGACAGATGAGGTCAGGGCCAAGGAACCCAAGGGGTGCGGAAGCACCCAGCAGCTCACAAGGGAGGGACGCCATGCCACTAGCTTCCCTGGTGTGAAGGGGGACAGGGGAGAGGATGGTGTTATGACTGCAGCCTGTGTGAGAACTGGAGATATAGGAAAGGGGTCACACAAAAGAGTAGAAGCAGTGGCTGTGGAGTGTCACAGCTGTCAGAACTGAGCTGATGTCAGGGGAGGAGGAATCATTCCCTGACTTCTCCACCCTCCTGACCTCTGAGTCCCTGCTGGTGATCCCCTTTGGATAAGTCCAAACCAGGACTCCAGAAGGCAAATGAATCTATGAGATGCAGTCTGAAGTCTGGCTCCAGGGACACACAGCAAAGTGGGAGAACAGATCTTAGGGTGTGTGTGTGTGTCAAAAAGCATCTATTAATAATCACAAAGTGAAATTTAGTCATGTGAAGCATGGTTTAAGTGTCAACATATTTGATGCTAATATATTATTTAATGTTTCTCTTTTCCTTTCCTCTTGCTCCTTCCCTGCCTGCCTGCCTGCCTGCCTCCCTCCCTCCCTCTCTTCCTCCCTTTTTTGGTAATATTGGTTTGTCATTCTTCTTATCATGCACTTTTCATCTTATAACTCAGAAAAAATTCTATGGACCAAAGACTGAGATTATAGGCTAAATCTTACTCTACTAAGAAAATGTGAGGTTTTTGTTTGTTTTTTAATATTCTCCTATTTTTTGTTAACAAATACAAAGGTAATCTGTTCTGTGTTTTAAAGTAGGAATCATGATGTGGTTATTCTGTAGCTGGTGAGTGTAATAGTGAAGATATTAACTTTTAACGCAGGATGTGTCTTCTAAGTTTGGGTAGATTCTTATAAGTGTCAAAAACGAACATGTGTTCTTTTAAAGTATATGTTCTGGCATATACCAATTGTCTTTCCAAAGGCTTTTGTTAATGTTTTGAGCTCATTAAAATTTATACAAGGATCAGAAGTACATTCTAACTCAAAATTATAGGTTCTATTTCCCCCCTCAAACACCATTTTCTCAAACAGATGAAAAGGTCCTGGATGAAGCATTGAAGAGACCATATTGACACAATTATACTGAGTTTCTTCTTTTGGATATCTTAACTTATAATGATAATATTAGATTCAGGTCTATCAATTTGTTCAGATGCTAAATACTTTCTTAAGATAAATCTAGTGTTGATGTCTTTATACAGTTCTTTTAATTTTTCTATTAATGCAATATTACATGTTCTGCATTTTTTTCTAGCCAATATGGAGGAACAGAACTCAGATTACTCTTTTTCTTAAAACATCCCCTGCTACCCCCCCAAAGAAAACCTGCACAAAATATACAAAACAATGGTTTTGGAGACACTGGACATCAGACAATAGAAGTCAGTGACCTCTGAGAGACAGGTAACAAACAATATGAGCCCTGTCGTTGCCCAGTCTGCTGCCTTGAGGAAGTTTCCAGGCTATGGCTCAGAGAAGGGGAACCCAGAAGAGCCCAGCAAACTCCAATAGTTGAAAAGATGAAGCTGAGAGGCTAGCAAGACCCAGGTAACAGGAGTTTAGCAACTAGTTGCCGGAGAGAAGAAAGCTGCACACAGAATTCTGGAGATCTGTAGAGGCCGTCCTCAAGTATTCAGCAAAGTACAGATAAGAGCATAGATGTGAGGAAATAACTAAAGGCTGGGAAAAACCACCCAAAAGAATGTGAAAGAACAGTACATGGTGTCCACAGAAAGCTGAGAATACTTCCTGTTAATCACCAGCAAGAATGGAAAACTTCGTAATTCATGGGCATTGGGTAGAGCACTCAGAAAGGTCTTGACTCAGAGGCAGGGGATAATTATCCAGAGAGCATACCTTTCTCAGACCCAGTCTAACAGATCTGAGAGCAAGACCTGAGAGGATCAAATTGTTTCTGGGTAACTTTACTGCACCCTTGAACAAAGCACAAGACTATTTATAGGATTACAAAAGTATCTAGCACCAAAAATAAGGTAAAATTCAAAATGTCTGGCATCTAATAAAAAATTACAAACCAGGAAAGGAAGTATAAGGAGAAGAAAAACCAATCAATCAAAATTGACCTAAAACGGACACAGGAGAACTTGGAAAACATACTACATTAAAACAGTTATTGGAGTTGTATTTTAGACATTAAAGAATTTTTAGAGACACGGAAGGTACAATAAAAGGAAACATTTGTGAAACTGAAGACAGAGTGGCAGAAACTACCCAAAATTAGATGAAGATAAAGAATTAAAAAGATGTACAGAGCATCAGTGACCGTAGGGACAGTTTTTAGACAGCTTATTGTACATACGATTGGAGTTCTGGAAGGTGATTGGTAAAGAATTAAAAAATATTTTAAGAAATTATGGCTGAAAATTAAAAAACAAACAAACTCAACAACTGACATATATTACAAGCCTACAGAACTAAGATACTCAACAAACCCAAGCTCAAGAAACTCAAGAGTACTAAAAGGAAAAAACCAAACCAAACCCTGTCAAACCTAGAATTCGAGGTACTAATATCTTTGAAAAATGAAGACAGCATAAAGATTTTTTCAGGTGGATGAAGCTGAGGTATTCAGCAGCAGCAGAGTACACTACAGGAAATGGTTAGGTCCTCAGGCAGAAGGATCATGACACCCAGTGGAAATCTGGATCCCTACTAATGAATGAGAAGCATAAGAAATGGTAAGTGCATGGTGACTATAAAAGATTCAGAAAATTATTACATTTCTTCAAATGATATTTTAGTGCTTAAACAAAGTTGTACTCCTATAGTGTGGGATTTATAAGTAAAATCTATGACAACAATACTGCAAAGGCTGGCAGGGGAGAAATGGAGGTGTGTTTCTTAAAATTCTTGCACTATGTGTGAAATGGCCTAATGTCACCTGAAGGTAGACCATGATCAATGAAAGGTGTATGCTGGTCATAACTTTTGTTTTTACATTTTAGTTTATACTTTCCATTTTTCACTAAACAAAAAAAAATCCCAAGATTTGAAAATCAACATCCCTCAAATTTAAAAATGAGGAAGTCTATATCACTAATTTAAATATTCATTTGAAAATGTATCCTGCTGAGCTGAAGCTTGAGGATAAGTGAATGAATTAAAAATATTAGCCATTTCATTATTATCGCCAAAGTTTAATTTTCATTAGCCCAATTATTTGAACTGTAGCATATGCAATATAAACCTATATGCTAGTAGATACATTTGAATTTTTTTTTCTGGTGTCTTTAAAAAAAGAACTGAGTTTGGAAAACCCATGAACTCCATGTTCTTTCGTGAAAAGACTACTTTAGAACAATGGGTTAAAAATTAATGATTTTGCAAAAATTGAGTTTTCCAACATACACTGAACTTTTCAAACTAAAGATAATGTAGGTATACAATGTCCAGTCCAAATATAATAAGGTGAGTAGATATAGACCTTGTCAGCAACAAAGTAGAAATAGATTTTCCTTGAAAAACCAAACAATTCTCCCACCAAAACTCCAAATCAGAACTTCATAGATCCCAAATAAGGTAGCCTTTCTTTTAAATGTTTATTAAAATGGATGGGTCTATTTAAAATTATGACAAAGAGAAATGAAATTGAAAATTAATACTGTTTTCAGAGGACCTATAGGTTGGTGGTCTCTGAGTATGCTTCCGAAACCACGACATCAGTGTTACAGAGAGCTTGTAAGAAATGCAGAATCTCAGGCCCCACTCCAGACCCAGTAAATCGGGATATGCATTTTAAAAGGAATGTACTGTATCTTTCTCTCTTGTCAAAAAAAAATAAAAAAATAAAAATATAAAAAAAATAATAAAAAAAAAGGAATGCAAGAACCACCCAAAGTGGTTCATTTGCTCATTAAAACTTGAGACTCACCCTTCTATCCAACCTTACTTGTACTTACTACTTAAGGAAGGAGCAAAGTAGCACGCTCTGTAAAAGGAGTAATAGCTGCTTGTCTTTTGTTCAGTTGCAAAGTTCAGATCAGAGGTACAAATTAAATTTGTTTCCATGGGTTGAGAATGTATTTTGTATTAGGGAATGTAATTAGGACTTTCTTTAAACCTCTCAGCCACCCTATGCTCTAGGTATTATTATGCCTGCTGTACAAAAAAGAAACCGAAGTTTGGAGGGATTAAATTGCTTCGTATCACACAACTGGCTTTTCTCAGTGGAGATTCAAACTCAGATCAGTTTGGATCCCAAGCCCATGACCCCAGCATCTGTACTCATTCCCAGGTCGGTGAATTCGGAAGGAAAGTGAGTATCAGGAAAGCCTCCTAGGCACTTGCATTGTGCGAGGCGTGTGGAGGGCGTGATTTATCTGACTAGAGAACTGTGGAAAGCTTATTTGGTTTTTCATCGTTGCTTGTCTATTTAATTTCTTGTCTTCTAGAGATCATTCTAATGCAGCAGTTTTTAAAAAAAAGTTGCCTCATGCCATTGGGGTCTCCCTGCAGACCACTAAGCTGACTGTGGGCCAGGACAGCTGAGCTTGGACTCACCCTTATCCAGGGTTTCCCTCACGTGAGCTGTTGTTGCCTCTATTTCATTAGACTTTGATTCAACACCTAATGGATTCAGCTTCATAAAGTCAGAAAAAGAGGGTAAGAAAGCAATTTATTCATGTTTTCACTGAAAGTCACTGCAGACACGAAATTTCTCTAAAAATGCAAATCATGTGGTGCTACACGAGAGAACCTCGGTAGCTAAAGCTCTTAGTGGAAAGCGCTTTCCCAGGGCTAATGTTTTTATGCCAAGTGATTGAATAAATCGATCCATTTATTACAACATCTTCACTTAGGTTTCTTTTTTATCCCTAGATGAATGTGTTTAAGGGTACTAGAGAACTTTTCTTTATCACTAAGAAAATTGATTACACTTGTTAATTTGCCTTTTAATCTTAGGTATATCAAAATCAATGCCATAAACAAGTGTAGAAGAAATCAATATAGATCTCTTCAATATCAGATTGATCAAAAAAGGATTTAGTAAAACTCTAAGATGTAAAGTACTAAGGTACAAACTAAGCCCTTACTTAAATAATATGACTTTAGACAAGCTTAGTGTCTGAAAGAAACTATATCTGAAAACAGAAATGGTGCATTTTGTTGCATTAAAGATAAATCCCCAGGAGGCCTACCTAGCCAAGGTATTTAATGTGAACATTCATTTTTAAGAGATGTCTTGTCTTTTGTGCAGCCATTCCTGTTAATTCATGGGGCACCATATCACAGATCTTTTTTTATATGCTACATAAAGCAAAAATTACACTTAACAAGTATAAGGTTGGTTATAAAAAATAGATAAAACAACACTCTTAAAAGCCAAGGTACCCCAAGAAAAGACTATCAGTCATTCTTTTCAGAGAAGTTGAGGACAATGAGAAATAAAAATCATACACAAAGGCTCCTGAAATTCTACTTAGACCAGCTCTGGGCCATTACAACATGAATTCTGTAGCACCCAAGTAGCAAGCCAATTGCTCAGCGGACATTCTTTTGATTAAATGTTTTTTTGTTTTTTTTTATTTTCCTTGTATAATAATGAATTGGACAGAGATTTATGCTACTCTACTCTCAGAATGATGCAATTTTTAAACTGCTTTTCTGGTAGTGGGTATAGTTTATGTTGAGCATACATTGTGTCTGTCAACTGGAAACCCCTATTCACTTGTCATTCATTCAATAGACATTTGTTGAGCACCCAGTAAGTGGAAAACATTTGGGGGAGAGGTTCTGGGGTGCAGTTCATAGCAGTGTTCACGTTAGATGGATGCAGGAGTACATACATGGCTGAGGAAGGCAGTGGGCAGCACAATGTGCAAGCACAGTATTATTCTCGGGATTAGTGTATGTACTAATCAGAGAAGAATGAGAACTTTATGCACAATTTCTTAAAGCAAATAATTTAGGATAGTCTAGTAAAGGGACACAGGGTTTCAAAACAAAAACTAAGCCATTAACAGAATACATATAAAGGCAGTTAAATGCTTGACTCAGGAAAAATAAGCCTGTTGGGTAGGACTTAAGAGTCTTTGATAGCTGGATTGGCATGTAAAAAAAGTGAATAGCAGAGAATCTCTGTGTCAGAGCATGTTTCCTCAACATGTGCACATTATATAACTGTGTATATATTTTGACATAGATAAATAGGAGTCATTTATGAAAACCTTTTTCTAGTTTCAATTTAAGCATATAATGACCATTTCTTTGTAGCCTTCAGCTTCTATAGCCTTTTCTCTTTTGAAAAATAATGTATTTCTCCCTGTATCTATAGTACCTTGCATGATTTCTTAGAGATAGTACATGCTTAATGTTTTCTGAATGAACATCATAAAATATTGCTTGGCACATATGCCTAATAAATAGGCTGATCAGATGTACTGTTTTAAACAGGGCGGTAAACAATGGTACTGTCCCATTTCAAATGGTACACGTGGTCAGCCTAGCCTTGCTGGGCTAAACTCAAGGTGTCAGTAGGCTGAACTTATGTAACATTTGAAACAGGACAATATCGTTGTTTTCTGTCCCATCTAAAACGGCATCTCTGGTCAGTCTACCAATAAATGTCTGTTGAAAGAAAGACAGAATGAATATATTTACACTTGAAAGTTTAGATGAGTGCACAAAAGATATATAATTAAGATGAAACTATTGGTTTGAAATGCCAGATGATTAAAAAATTTTCCCCTGCAATATCTGTGGACAACTCTTTAATGAACACATAAGAAATACCCAGTTCTTAAGAACTAGTTTTCCTCCTGAATATGTTATTTGTTCATCTTACAAGTAAAGAGGGAAAAGTCAAAACTTTTAGGCACAATTTCTGAAGTGCTTCAGAGAAGAAGTAAGATTTTTATGTACAATTGCTTAAAATAATTTAAAACAGTTCAAATAAATACTTATCACTGTCCAGTGATAAGACAATATCAAATTTATATGTATATAATGTATTAATATTTAACATATATGAATAACATATATGTAGATATATTATAATATAAATATGTTAAAATGCATATCACTATAAAGTACATTAAAATATGCATTCATAATTTTTGCTATTTTTATCTGACCTAAGAAACTGAGAATAAAAAAACCAAAACTCTTATGTATTTAAAGTTGTGTTCATTGGCTTGAGCATCATACAGCATTTTATCACACTGGGAAAGTCAAGTACTCATAAATTACACGTCAACTTTGAGTCCCTGATATCTACATGCCTAAACTACCTATTTAAAAAAGTTTCCCTAACACAGTCTCTGCCTTCATAACTCAGTTATTTCTTACTTGGGCTGATCTGGTTTCTTATTTAAATTATATTGTCACATAATTATACTTTTCTTTTTGGTACTTGTTTTCTTGCTCAGAGTTGAGGAATGCTTTTCATTAAAATGGTATACAAACAATGTAGTTGGAATGGTATTAAAGAGGCCTCTATGAGGCCCTTTTTCTAAACTATAAAGTATAAACTAAGTGTAGTAAAGAGGGTTAAATTTTAGGAAGCAAAATGAATAGAACAGTCTTGTATTGACATTATTATAGAGGAAGAATGTTACTAAATCCTTGTGAAAGAGGGAGAAAATTGTAAGCCCTGCTATAGAATGAATGTTTGGGTCCTTCCAGATTCACATGTTAAATCCTCACATCCCACTCAATGGATGGCGTTTTGAGGTAAGGCCTTTGGGAAGTGATTAAGTCATGAGGGTGGAGTCTTCATAAATGGGAGTAGTGTCCTTATGTATAAGGGGCCAGAAAGCTTTTTTGCTCCTTCTCCCCACACCAAATCTGCCAACACCTTGATCTTAGACTTCCCAGCCTCCAGATCTGTGAGAAGTAAATTCTTGTTCATAAGCCACTCAGTCTATGGTACTTTTGTTAGAGCAGCTCAAACAGACTAAGACAGTTTCTAAGAATATTTAGCTGTTCAAATTCTCCTCTAAAGAATATGCTCATGAGGACAGAGAATTGGTTTACTGCAGTATCCCCAGTACCTCAGGCAATGCTTAGCACATAGAAATACTTAGTAAATACTTGAATGATTGAATAAAATCTTAGTAGATTGGTTAAAGAAATGTAAAACTACTGGGTCAAAGCTTTGTGCATTAAAAAATTGACATATAATTGATATATACTATCCTTTCAGTTTTAAGTGTACATCATAGTGATTCAATATTTATATACGTTGTACATTTTAAATTTCTATATTGCCAAACTACATTCCTTAGAGGTTATCTAGTCCTTCATCTGCTCATCCTTTAAGTTCAACTGCTCCATGAATCCATCCATAAAAGCAGAATTATCTCTCATAGTTATTTGAAACACTCATATGTATCTTGTATCCTCTATAAAAATAAAAACTTCTTGAAGTAAAAAAATCTTAACATAGACTTTTAGAACACTTACAACATTTATTCAGTAATTAATTTTTGATTAAGTGAATGAATAAATCTATAAACCAATAATGATTTATTCTAACAATTTAAGGTAACTTCTGAACATTCTAATCTAGTATGGATTTGATATGCTATGAAATTAATCATATTTTGATTAATACATGAACATTTGGATGAAATATATATAGGGTTTATACACATTTGTAAAGTATGAATATATATCACAATTTTAAAAAAATTCATAAGCTTGTGTGAAATAATGGCAGTCATAAACCTAATTTCAAACTTGTTTTCCTTGAAACAGTAATAGGTTAACACTTAATGGACTTTAAGAAGCATATTTAGAAATATTAGACCTACTATTTAAATAGAATCTACTTAATGTCCTACTCTATGTTAGCATGTCATTTAGCAGTAGAAATGTATGACTCATTGTATAAAATCAACTGGTTTTCATCTTCAAAGTGGAAAATACCTACCAAAAAAATCTTCCTGAAAGGCTTTCTCAATACCTCAAATCAAAGCATAAGGAAACAGAACTATTACTTTAATGATTTTCAGATAAATATTGAAACAAGCCAGGCTGTTACTAGCATGTGAAAACAATACATCTTTCAATGGGCCTAGACATTTACTTCTGTCTGAGAGATCACTGACTGGACTTTCTTTTACTGTATCAGGGGTGTATTTTTAAAAATCAGATATGAATATTCATAAGGCTATATAGCTTTAATTTTATCCAGATTAGTACCCAATAATCTGGAATGTTACTCTAATTTTTGAAGGAGAAAATAATAAAGCAACTCTTTTTTTTCAATTAATGGAAATGTTAAAGAAAAATATTAAAGACTACTGGCCAAAGGATAGTTATAAATCTTTTAAATACCAGTGTCTCTTTAAATGAAATGAGTGGTCAAAATAATATTTTTCTTTGATTTCTCTATTATTGAATTTCTTCATAATTAAGAATTTTGATACAAATTTAGCTACAAAATTTTTCTTTGAAATATTTTAGAAAACATAGACACTTAACTTTCACTTTACCAGATTTAAAGAAAATGAATATGAATTTCCAAAAATATTTAAAACCTATTATGTTGGTTAGATAACTAGATTATGTAAATTGTCCATTTACTCTTATATTACAGAATGAAGATTATGAAAAGAACTAAAAGAAGGTAGACATGTTTTATGGTTCATCAAAAATAGTAGGACTGATTAAATACTATAAAAGATAATTTTCTGACTTCACTGAGGACAGAGAAAGTAAAACGTAAGGTTTGACTTCAGTAAGAATCACAGATACTGGGGAGAAGTCACCGAGGGAAATTTTAGACAGTGAAGAACTCCAACCGGACATGAAGTTTTACTAGTGCAGTATTACCTGCTGAAATCCAGGCAGTGGCCTTTCTACTTCTTATCTGGCACATAGTAGGCACACACAATAAGCATTTGTTTTGCTGTTTGGCTCTATGTACTACGTTTTGATATGAGTTTATCACCCTTGGGACTATTTTTTGCACACACCTTTCTCATGCCAAGATTTTCAGTTCAGATTTTCCTATTTCTCTCTTGATGTTTACTTGATCTGCTATGCTTTTCACAGTCAGCCTACGATTTTGATGCTCAATACGATTAATTTTTGCAATGTTTTCATCAGTTCTGGCCATCTGGTTATTACTGGCCACCTTGACCTCTCTTCATCAGTGACACTTTCGCTCCCCTCGGAAAAATGTTCACTCCATTTGTACACTGCTGTTTTCTTCATGGCATTGTCCCCATAAACTTGGACTAACATGTCCCTGATTTCACTTTCACTCGCCAAGTCTAACAAGAAATTTAATGTTCGTTCATTGCTGTAATTCCAGCTCCGACATTCTTGCAATGGCACATAAAAACATGCAACAACAATGAAAGCTACTCAGCAAGACACTGCCACACGTCGACATGAACACATTTGTGAGACACTGATACACCAAGGTTATGAAAGCTTCCCGAGTTTGTACAGTTCGCCAACATAAGCACAGGGTGGCAAGTTCACACATTTAATTGTCATACTTCCTACACACATCGTGTGAACTAATGTTCCTTCTTCCCTTTTTTTCCTCCCTAAGTTTTCCTTTGATCTCTCCTCTCACTTACTCTTTAACAACAAAATAATTGATCTGAGTATTAAATTGAAGTACAGGTTAGATTAGATCAGGCTACATATATAAAACATCTTTTAATGATATTTTCTTTTCAGAAAAAAATTTTAATGGAAATATGAAACAAAGTAAGGTAACAGAAAACACAATGCAAAATACATTCTTCAAATAGGACTTTTTTTTTTTCCTTCAGCAAAAGCATTAGCTGACTCTCAGTCTGACATCACAAGACAAATCAGCCCTCAGGCCTGGAGCCTTTACTCTTCACTGACATTAGCCAAAGCCTTTTGTCCTAGTGTGGAAGGCCAGGTAAACTCTCTAAGTCTCATGAGGAAAATGTTCGCAGGAGCATGGGTTTTTAAAAAAGAAAATATGCAAGAAACCTTGAAAAGCATTTCACAATAGGACTTACAAGGGTAGGAGAATACAGTTCATAGTTAATTCCATCAAGACAATCAGAGTTCACCTGAGTATGTGTTTTCACTGCTCTAAATTGGAAATTTTCTATTACCTCACTTATAGATCATGAAGAATAAGAGCCAGGGCATGCTCTACACAAGGTACAATCACTCTGTCTTCAAGCTCAAAACAGATATTGATTTTCTTTTCAAACTCTAATGCCAAAATTAGCAGTGTCAGGTTGAATTAGAGGTGGTTGGTTTATAGAGTTTAAAGTGAACAAGCCACACACACAGCCAGACTGCTATAGTTGGGTTATTTAGTTATTTTATTTTATTTTCATATCTTGAAGACAACAAAGCCTTGAATACTAGACATGCTTCAGTTTTATGGAACCTAAAAAAATATTTAGTCCAATTCCACTTATATGTCTTCAGCACATTGGTTTCCTTCAAGTGGCAGTTTAGGGGTGAATACATCCAGTTTGGGGGTTATTATAGATTACTTTGATTTTCTTCTGCTAGGCATTTTGCTTCTTATTTAGCTTTTGAAAAACCAAAATTTGCAAGGCCGTTTAACTTGACAGAGCATTTCATCTATCTTGTCCCATAAAGGAGCAAGGCAGCACAGCTACTGAATTACCCTATCAGCAAAGCGCCGATCCTTTACATCTGGGATTGACTGAAGGGAAACGACTACAAACTGGGCTGCTGAGAGCTTCCCTCACGCGGAGCATGTAATCAAAGGAACAGGAGAGCCCCACTTGGAGCATTCATTCATTCACCATGAGGAGCAAATGCCCACAAACCCAAGTCGCCCAGTCGTGATTTCTTAATATGGAAGAGTGGCTTACTGATAAGAGTGAATTATTCATCAATAAGGAAGAGGATTGCCAGAATGGCTTTCAGGGACAGGGAGGGAAAGGAATGTATTTGGTTGCTACATATTCTCACTCTGAATGAGAAAGTTTATTAGATGTCTCCCATGTGGAGATGTGTATTTGGAGTGTGTGTGTGTGTGTGTGTGTGTGTGTGTGTGTGAGAGAGAGAGAGAGAGAGAGAGAGACAGGGAGAGACAGAGAGACAGAGAAGGAGGAGGAGAAGGAGGCTGTGAGAGAGAGGGAGAGAGAGAGAGAAGGAAAGATAGAGGACAGAGATCAAAAGTGAATAAATGAACGGTATCAAAAATAGAACTTCGAGGTTCCTCAAATATAGATCGTCCAGTATAAAAAGAGATTCATGCAGTAAATGCCTGTAACTTTCCCAAGCTGCCTCTCATATCCATGCTAGTCCCACAAAGGGCACAGTACAGGTATTGCATTACCCCAGAAGCACAGTGTGCACACGCGGGAACTATTTCTGATGAGCAGGATGATGGGGCCTCTCTGGGCCCCCACAGGCAACATGTATGCCTTTCTCACCAACAATCAAAGTAGATTGTCGACTGCTTACTTGTCAGAATAGGAGCTTTTTGACAGCAGGGATTGCGTGTTGCTCATCTAGAAGTCAGGTTTGATGAATGAATGGCTAGTAGCCTACACATCCACCCCGTAGGGATGTGTATATATTAAGAGTGGAGAAAGGGAGTGGTTCCCCCACTCTACCATATTTCAACAGTGAAAATCTGAAATATTAAGAGGAAAGTGGAGAGGGATCCTTGTCATTCTTCATCAATAGCCTGCCCTCCCAGATTCAGAGAGCAAAGAAATGTTGAACATCAGCGCTCCGTGGAGTGGCCTGGTGTGGGTGTTGGATGATCCCCAATTTTGATCCAGCACATGATGTATTCATAGTTGGGAATATCGGACAAAGGGTCTGAGGAAGACAGTGGAGAAGTTAGTGCACTGATAGGTGAGGCAGGAGTTAGGCAAGAGCCTGGAGAAAAAGGGGCAGAGGGCACTCGGAGTCGAGGAAGAGAACGTAGAAGAAATCTGTTGGCAAGAACTCAGGGCTCCTGGAAAGAGAAGGGGAAAGAGAATTGGTGGCAGGGAGGTAGTGAACCCCCCTAGTCCTGCAGCTGGGACTGGCACGACACGGGCGTGTGGGGAAAGAGCCTCGGAGTGGTTGGTCATGTTGTTGGCAGTAAGTAAAGCTTGGCTGGGCAACAGTGGGAGGAACTGAAGAATGCCTCTTCCTGTTTTAGCCGTGAAACAGAGTTTACCGTAGTTAATACCTGAACTCTAGACTGAAGTTTAGCTATTAACTTCAGTTACTCCTATTACCCCACGGGTGGAAGGCCACGTAAGCTAGAGCTGACCAGGAACCGTCTTTGCATCTTTAGAAAGCCCAGGTCTTCTCATCGTACTGACGAATACTGTACTGATGCAGGCTGTATACTGATGTTTTCAACAGTATATAGAGCAGCATTGTCAAGCATCGGTAGTGTAGAATACATAAAGACTACTCAGTGTGTTGAAACAGCCTCTAAGATTTATTATTCAAATATTAATGTAAAGACGGCAATGCTTTTAAAAATATACATTTTTTCTTTTGCCTGTAGTCCTGGCCTCTAGCACTCATGCCGAAAGAAAGAGCTCAGTTACCTCACAACGTATTTCTCTTTTTGTCTAAAGAAATGCCACAACAGGAAAACCTATTTGCAAAGAGGTGCTTTGCTTTCTACATCACAGGTGGGCAGCATGGCTGGTTTTCTCTGTCCAAACTCCCAGCTCAGTGACTGATGTTAGAGAACGAAGCTCGGGCTCCTAGAGTGAGCGGAGTTTATACACTAGCCTTTAGCTTGTAGCTGCTCTGTACCAGCCCTAGGGGAGGATAGATTTTATAAATAAAATATTGGCGAACAGCAGTAGTCACAGCATTATTACAAACTTGAAGGGAAAAAAAAAAAAAAAGAAATCAAAGGGCATGGTAACATGAAGCGAGCAACAAGTCGGCGTTTGCACCTCTGAGCCAGCGCTGGCTGTAGGACCACGCAGGACTGATGAGACACTCAGCAAAGGATACAGAGTTGTAGTAAAAATCAGAGACGTTAAAAATGTCACAAAGTCCAAATCTACTTGGTGCGGATTTTCCATTTGCTTTAATGTCATGACATTAGCTTATTTGTATGTGTGAAGAAATTAGGCATTCTGATGGTGAACTCTAACTTTAAGAAATGAAAGTATTATAGTTTTGCTTCTGTTTAGTTGGATCCTGCTATAAATACGAGTATACAATATAGTGAAGAGATGGTTGAAAAGTATTCTGCAGATGATTTTAAACAAAAATACTCCTTTCAGGTAATTTTCTTGTGTTGTTGAAGAGGCTGTTGTTTTCCTGGCCCTACTGAGCTGAAAGGGAGTGTGCTTTGAGAAGCCCCAGTTCTTTCTGTAGGTTGGCCAGGTTTCTGCCCCCTTTCAGATGTAATTAAGATATAAATTTAAGGTTCTGCATCACAGGGCCTAAATGAGCTGAGAGAATGGCCCTGAACCAAGTGTAACCTATTCCAGGAACTAGTTTTTATCTCTGGAAGCCTCAATTCAAAAAGATTTTAGGTTTTCCTAAAATGAATGTGTAGCTCTTGACTCAACATATTATAGTTTACTGAAATTCGGCTCCCATGTTTAAACAGCCTCAGAACCTAAGATTTTTTTCAGTGAAGTCTTGTCATGTTCCGATGTCTACTTATGTTATTATACTTGTGTTTTTGAAATCTTATTAAGTAGATATTACATTTATGAAGTTTAAAATGATACATACTATAGATAGCAATAGCAAAACAGAGTAAAATTGGGTATCTGGAAAAAACATGATTTTATCCAAAAAGTACTCTGTGGTTAGACTCAAAAGTTTCACTGTTTAGGGAGATGTTATTGAGAGTAAAGGGATAAATTTCTAAGAGGACTAAGAAAAGTTGCCTCCATATAGACAAGTTGATTTTTAATATGAACTAACCCTCTTCTCCACCATTTAGTCACAAATACAATCTTAGATGGTTGGCAGCTTCATAGTGCCTTAGTCTCTTTTTATAGTCCAGGAAATAACCCCCAATACACAAATTAGAGTAGGTCAATTAAAGAACACAAGGGCATAAAGATTATGAAGATTCTTTTGTAACATAAATTATTCATGAAAAACAATTCTTTGTTTCCTATTCTTCAGTAATTGGTAATCTTTCTAGAACAAATATATTCACATAGGCTTTCAATGCTCGCTTTGTACAATGCATGCATAATCAATGTTGAAATAAGAGCTTTTGGTGAATGATACTTTTTTGAGTCAGGGGTCAAAGCTGCCTTGTATTCCTCTAGGTAAGATGTGAAAGTTGCCAGAGAGTTTAGTTGAATATGATCCCTCAACAGATTATTTTTTTAATAGAATTGTCTCTGTGCTCCCTTTTACTTACTCTTTCTTTAGTGTGGTGTAGTATACATAATTTAAATAACCTGGGATTGTCTCTGGGCTCAAAACCACCTGCTGGCTTATATTAGCTAATTAATGGTGATTTATCTGAGTTACTAATTTGAGTGGAGTTGATTGCCTTTAGGAATTTGGGAATCGTAAGAATTCTGATTGAAATTATGCCTTTGTGATGGAATTAAAATTATGCCTTTAAAATGTTGCCTGGTAGCAGATTTAAAAAAAAAAGAAAAGAAAAGAAAAAAGAAAAACAACTTTCTGGCTCAGATCATGTCTTATGGCAGCTTGCTTTCCTTTGCAATTCAATTTTATCACTGCCAGGCTTTTTCTCATTTTGTCTCTTACATTAGGGTTTATTTGCCTTTTACTACTTGAAAAACGGAACTGATCTTGAATACATAGAGCTTAATCATTTTCACAAAAACTAATACAGTAGATTCATTTTAGCCAAACTATGTGTCAGGCTGGCTTGATTCCCAAGGCCGGAATGTGTGAATTTAATGGTGGTATAATGTCTGAGGTAGGAATATAATAGAAAGCTCTCAGCAGTATATCTATTGAATCAGTGTAATTTCTTTTTTTCTCTGCTGGTCTCAATGCCTCTTAAGGCAATGTAGTCTGTAGGCAACAGAAGCTTGCCATCTCTCTTTACTGTGATCCCACTGCTATTACAGTCAACCAAGAATCACCTCCTTAGATAAAGTATATAATAGGCAATGTTAAATACATAATTAGGGTTCACTGAAACATTAATTCTATTAACTGTGCTCAATTTTTATTTCAGGAGAATGTGCAGTAATGAACACATGATTACTGCTTGAGTCTCTTGGATAGAGAAATAGTTTATCTAACCTAGTCAACCCCTCCTCTCTTCCCCCTTTTCACACACACACAAAGTAATGCAAGTAATGATAAAATGCATACAGTTCTTATTGTGTGTCTATATTCAGTTCTACTTATAAATGTACACATTTTAAGAATGTAGATATGTTTCACAACTACACCTTATTATTAAAAAGTTTACTGAAAAATAGCCATAAAGGAATTCAGGGCTAAAAAACAAAATATGAGAACTGAATTCTCAGTGATCACAGACTCACAGTTTGGTTTATCTAATACCAAGGAGTATAACTGAAGTCTGATATTCTATTTTTTCTGATTCCTGATATACTTCCAAGGACACGAACACCTTTCTGTTTTTAAAAATATATATAAACAATATATGCCCACAGTCTACATCATTTATAAAATTTGACAACCAAACAATGTTTTGTTATTTTAATTTTGAGCTGCAACTGTTTAGTTGAAGTATACTTCTGGACATGGGGCTTGCAGTCGGTTCCCTAGGGATGAAATTTTCATAGCAATCAGTGCTTTTGCATTTTCAATGGTCCTGCTCACCTCTTGGTTACTCAGGACTTTTGGTTCCCACATCTCCTCTTATTTTTATTTTAACTGTGCAACTTTCAGGTTTCTTAGGATTTGCAAAGCTCTTTGGCCATGCTGACTGAAACCAATTCTCTGCTGCTTACACTCTGCTTCTGATGTTTTCTCCCCACTCCCAACCCCTTCACCCCTGAACTATGACTGCTTTAAATGAGAAACTCTTCCTACAGTAAATGAGAAGCTCTTCTGAACCTCTTCATTAACTTTACGTTGAAGAGTCATATATTCTTGGGGATGTGCACAAACTTTTCTGATTTCCTCCAGACACTTGGTTCTCCCATTTCTAACTTTATCAAGTACAATGCATTATGTGTGGTTGTGATTGCAGGCATCCTTGCTTTAACCCAAATACAGCACAGGGTATGGTGGAATATAAAAATCATTCATATCCAAATTACTGTTAGTGTTAAGTACTGTGAGATAGAAAAGGGCTTGTTAAAGGTGATGGTGATGAGCCACTGAATTTGGGATAGTGCTCTTATGGTAACTCAAGTGAGCAGGTGTACTTATGATGCAGGAACAATTGTGAACAATGGCGTCCGACGTCTGTGGTCTCATGAACTCGAAGAATGAGAACGTGGACTCCACAGGAAAGGTGAAGCAGCAAAGTTTATCATGAAAGGAAAGTAGTAGAAGCTCTCTGACGAGAGGAGGCACCCAAAAGTGGAAATGCTCACTGAAAGAAGGAAAGCTCTGGGAAAGCCGGGACGGCTCAGCGGGTTAAGCGCTCGCTTTGAAGCCCCGAGGACCGAGGATCGAATCCCAGCACCGGCCCAGGTGGACCCACATGCTGAACTGGGGTGTGCTTCCCGAATGCGGTGAGGCCCCCAGTTTAGTTCAAAAAATAAAAAAAAAGGAAAGCTCTCTGAGGAGAGGGGACATCCAAAATTGGAATGCCTGTGCTATGACTGCAAGCCATTGCTTTTATACCTTTTATTTGACCCAAGGCCCTGCTTTTATTTTTCAGTTCATATGCCTGGATAATCCATTTAGGTGAGTTTTGAAACAAACCACCAAAGTTCTAGGATTTACTGTTAACACTTATCTTCAGATGTTTTGCCTGGTTGATGGGATTCTGGGTGTTGCTGGCCTTGGCATCCTTTGTTATTATTATTATTTTTTAATATCCCGTACCTTCTTCCCAAGGTTACATTTACATTCCTTAGAGATGGGCATCAGAAGCCCAAGGCTTATATTTGCAATTCTTAGGTATGGGCATCATCTTCCACAGCTTTTGTTACCTGACCATCCCATTTCTGTGCTACATTCCAAGGCATGGATGTCATGACTACCGAGATTGCTGCCCCCCCCCCCCCGCCCCCAATGCCTATGCCTAGGTTCTGCTAAACATCCTGTATCACTTATAACTTTCAGATAAGTTTAGTTAATGGCACATTTTTTAAACAATAAAATCGTTCAATGGTCAACTGATTGATGACAGAGAATAGGAAGGTTACAGAAACAGAGGCAATATCAATTTCTTTTTCTCAGTCACCATCTAAAGTGAGTTCGACAAGTGAAAGTCATAGACCAAGACCTCCAAACTTGCTGCACTTTTAGACTTCACCAAAAAGCACCTTTAAAAAAAAAGTGCACCTTTTTCTTTTTTCAGAGACAGCACAAAATATTTAAAGTCTGACTCCATGCCAGTACTAAACTTTGTTTTAGAGGTCACACTGAATAAGAGGGTTGATTATTGCTAAGCCAGAGGAGGACAATGCTAACCCCCACCTGAGCTAATTCTCTCATTTCCATCCTTCCAGAACAATGCAACACAACAAGGTTTACAATGTACAAAGTGAAGGATAAACTCTAAAAGTATCTTAATCAAACCATTTTTGGAAAGTTTATCATCGGATGTGAAGTTCTTAGTGATTTTTAATGCTCAGAACTAGCTTGTCATTAAGTATTCAATCACCTTGTGATTGGTTCCATGTCAAGAGTGGCAGAGGGGAGAAAATGACTCCAAATCATAGCTACACTGTCTTGTGCAAGGTTCTTGTTAAAAACAGCATATTCCTGTAGCCCAGAGGGCTGACAGCTTCCTCCAAGCAGGAGAGCTGCTCTCAGCTGACCTCAAGGGGCTACTAGACAGAGGCAGCTGTCACCTGTCTCCTTGGGTGGGGAGGCTGATAGTACCATATTCCATTACAACTCCAAGCCTCAGTTGCCACAATAAAAAATATTCATTAAGGCATTCCTGACATGTACCGGTAGTTTCCTGGTTAATTGGTTTGTACATATTTCAATAAGAATAATTAATTTTAAAAGGAGAGAAAATACTTTAGAATCAACTTTTTTTTTTTATCATGTTCAAACATAGATAGCATTTGCTTCTATTACATCACTTACACTTGACCTTTTATCTACAGATGATCAAAATATAACAAAGGGATTACTTCCAGATTGAGATAAAGCAAGGCTTGGAGACATGCGCTAAGGATCAGAAGTGTACTGAATAAATCCAATTCAAAAAGGATGATCATGGCCTGTGGTACAAGTGGCTTTTCTTATTGTTTGCTAAAGGTGACAGCAACTGAAAGAGGGTTTTTTTTTTTCTTTTTCTCTCTTTTTCCCTCGAAGATTGTCAGGTTCCAATGTACTGACTATTTCACTTTTCATGCACAGGCTTGCTGACTGTAAGTCTGGGCATAACCATTATTTATGTATTTTTACATGTGTTACCAAAAAAAACAAAACAAAACAAAACAAAAAAACTTGACCAATCTAGTCAGTCAGACCTTACCGTATTATTTCATTATTCTACAGATTAAAAATTGCAATGAAAGGTTTAAAATAATTTTAGGAGTCATTTAAAAATAATTAGACTTATATATTTTAAGTGCATGCACATATAGATACATTTAAAAGAGTAATTGCTATTTTTTAAACAAATTTAATAGTTTTTAAAATCTTTTAAAATTAAAAATGTAATTGCTATTTTTAAAACTTAGAACATTATATCCTCAAAATAAAAAAAAAAAAAAAAAAGAGAAAGGCTAACTGAAAGGCAAGTGGTAACAATTTTCCATAAAAGTCAAATCTTTATAAAGTCAAATTATAATTTATGTGCTTATGCGTTATTTCTTTAAAAGAAAGCAAAAATCACAATTTAACATTTAGGTAAAATACACTTAGGTTTTTCAGGTGTTAATTTATAAGTCAAAGAATGAGCTAAATTTGGGACTAAAACTATAATTTTTATCTGACCTATGAAAATGAGAGCATTTTATGGATTTCTCCCTGGAAGCATCTCTGCTTATAAGTACATCATGAATTAACACTGGTGATTTGGTTTGTAATACGGTCCCAAACCAAGTGAATTGACTCAACAGGCAGCCTTCAAAATACAAGCGGACTTGGGCATTTGCCCAGATTTACCATTTTAAATAATGATGATGGGAAAAACAAAACAAAACAAAACAAAACAAAAAACAAAGAAAACAATCTTGGTCTAGGAGTGCAAATTCAAAGGATATAAATAAAATGTCAATAATACTGATTGAAATGTTTTTAAAGTTTCAACTCTCTAGAGGGGACTATTGCTCAGAATATATGTCCTCTGCCATAAACACATATGTAAGTCTGATAGTTGAATTCTCATGGAGAGCAGGTCACTATGGGAAGGTTGGAGGTTTCAGAAATGGAATAAATCAGGGGGAGCAGAGGGGTCTCGAGTCAAAAAATAACTCGCTCTGATTCACATTTATCTTCATTTAGCAGTGCTCAGCTAAATGTTAGGATGAAGACTATCAGATTAAGCCAGTCAATTCTAATGTATGAACAGCCATAACATTTTTACAGACGTTTGCATTTAAAAACAAATGTTTATTAACGTAAGGAAATACCTAATTACTGAACCTTAGTCGTAAGATGTATGTAAGCAAAAAATTCTGACAGGTGAGGAAAGATGCTTTTGGTTAGAGGGTCGTTTTGTACAAGCCTGGTCTTTTGAGTTGGCATCTATCCCAGAACCAATTCCTCCTTTTATTTGTTACGATTTTCCAGCTGCTTCCCTTTCTCTGCTTCGATATCAGTAAGTAGTCTCAAATATAAAGCTTACAATTCTTCTCAATATTCTTAAGGCATTGATGGTAGGTGAGGAGGCTGCAATGAATGGGATTGGTAGGGCCAAATATTTCTAAATAAATCTTTTTTTTTTTTTTAAGATTTATTTTATTGTTTTTGACAGAGACCGAGAGAACGGGGAGGGCCCAGAGCAGTCTCCGTAGTTGCATGTCATCAGTTTTTAATATGGTTTTGTCCCACACTGGTGGATGGGGGCCGCGCAGGGCGGGAATTGGGCTGGGGGTCTCCCGCATGGGAGGGACGACCCCTTGAGCCAGGGTCCAAACTGGGGACAACTGAACTGGGGGCCTCCCTCATGGGAAGCACACCTCAGTTCAGCATGTGGGTCCGCATGGGCTTGGGCTGGGACTTGATCCTTGGTCCCCGGGGCTGCAAAGAGAGTGCTTAACTTACTGAGCCATCCAGGCTTCCCCTAAGTAAATCTTTTAATGATATATTTATTGTACATTGACTGCCTAATAAAAAAAAATAATCAAGAAAACAGAATTAGTATTTTTTAAAAGTGGGTTTGTAATAAAGTCATTAGTCTCATAATTGCTAAATTCCATTGCAGTGGTTTTCAAAACTGGGTTAAATGACATTCTTGACAATAAATGACATTAAATGCTATTACTTCAGCAATTGGTTTTCTGTGATCTTTGGCAGAGGTTGAAATCACAAGATTAAATAAATAGTTAAATAATTTTTTCTCCATTTATAACCCACAAAAGAAATATAGCCTCTAGTTAGGTTACAAAAAATTGATTGCTAAATAGAACTGTGAATTGAGAAGAAGCCCTGGTGTGTAAATTGCTGTTATTGGAACCATAAGACATTTAGAAGTTGTTCAGTTCTTAAATGCATTTAAAGTTAAAGAAAATCACTGACAAATTCCGATCAGAATTCCTTTAGAGTTATTCACTCAGTCTTGCTATAAACAAAAATTTAGTCCATCATTGCTTTAGCAAGTTGGCATTACAGATCTTAGAGCTTCCTTAGATTGCCTTCATAATGTTTCACCTACAGCTTTGGATGTGAGAGAACAATGTTCTCTTATGACCTTAGCGCAGAAATGTCATTCTATTTATGATATTGTGAATCATTCCCTTTGTAGTTAATCATTATCTGGTACCCAGAATCAGAGAGCCTTGGATTTAGTCCTAGTTCTACCACCCTCTGGCTGGGTCACTGGGGTCAAATTACTTAACCTCTCCAAACCTCCATTTCTTCAATTGCAAAATGAAGCTCTCATCTCCTCCACATTCTTTTTGCTATATTTATTTATTTATTTATTTATTTTTAATTTAATGAGGTTACATTGGTTGGTAACAATTAGATA